>BMAO01003404.1:0-47420 GCA_019973975.1 Trichonephila clavata
AGTGGTGCCTCACACAACGAACTTAATTCGTTCCAGGAGCAAGTTCGTATGCGAAAAGTTCGTTATGTGAAACGCGTTTTCCCATAACAATACATGTTAAAAAAAAATAATTCGTTCTGTAGCATAAAATATGGTAAGATGACATAAAAAAAGATAAATTTTTGTTATTATTTTTATTTAGATACATCTAAAAACATAATGAAAAAAACACACATTTTTTAATTTTAAGAAATAATCGAATCTTGCACATCTTCATCCATTTTCCGCTTTTTGGCCGATGGTGCAGTGAAAAACCTGTCCAAAGTCGTTTGTTTCTCTCTTTTCTTCAACATCTGCCGGAAATAACGGACAAGAGTATCGGAGTACAGGTCGTTGATCCTGTTTGCTTCAGCGGAATCCGGATAGTGGGCATTGGTAAACTCCTGAACTGCTTTCCATTTGACCAGGATGTTCTTGATGTCAGCAGTTGGAATTGGTTGATTGTTTGATTGTTGCTCCTCGTTATCAGATGACACTTCCCTTGAGCATTGTCCTGTTGTTGGGCCAGAAGTGTTTGGAGCTCTTCAGTTGTCAGCTCTTCTTTGTGTTCCTCAATAAGCTCCTCTACATCCTCTTCCTCTACCTCTAATTCCAACCTTTGGGCCACTGTGATGATGTCCTTCACCACTTCTGTGTCATCAACTACTGCTTCTTCCTGAATCCACGAAGGCACAAGCATCTTCCAAGCAGAAATGAGGGTCCTTTGTGACACTTCTTCCCAGGCCTTCTGTATAAGTCGTATTGCCAAAAGGATATCAAATTTCTCCTTCCAAAACATTCGGATAGTCATATTGTCTCCACCAAACTCGCATTCTTCAAACACCTTATTAAAGAGGGCTCTAGTGTAGAGTTTTTTAAAGTTCGCAATAACTTGCTGATCCATTGGCTGGAGAATGGATGTGGTGTTTGGTGGCAATACTGCACCTTGATAAAAGGATAATTTTCCTGCAATATTTCTTCTAGGTCTTTTGGGTGAGAAGGGGCATTGTCAAGTATCAGAAGGGCTTTGAGCGGCAGTTCTTTTCCAACAAGAATTTCTTCACGGCAGGAGCAAAGGTTTCCAGAATCCATTCGTTGAAGATAACTTGGGTCACCCAGGCTTTTTGATTGGACTTCCAATGGACGGGCAATTTGGACTTAATAACGTTATTTTTTCTTAAAAATTCTTGGATTTTCAGAGTGATAAAACCAATAGAGGTTTGATCTTGAGGTCTCCGCTGGCATTAGACGAAATCATAAGGGTAAGTCTGTCCTTCATTGGCTTTGTGTCCTGGCAATTTCTTCTCTTCTTTTGTAATGAAGGTTCTGCTCGGCATTCTTTTCCAGAAAAAACCCGTTTCATCGGCATTGAGCACTTGTTGTGGGCAGTATCCTTCATCCATAATAAATTTTTGAAAATTAATAGAGAACTTTTCTGCTTCTTTTTTATCAGCACTGCCAGCCTCACCATGCATATTAACGCTGTGGATTCCATACCTTTTCTTAAATCTAAAAAACCACCCCTGCTGGCTTTGAAATCTTCTTTATTATCTTGATTGCTGCTACTTCCAGGGATGTTTTTCTTTAGATCTTCATAAATTATCTTGGCCTTGTGACAGATAATATCTTGGGTTGTTACGTCACCTTTCACCTGCCTGTCCTTAATCCAAATCGCTAATAGCCTCTCCATTTCCTCGTGGATTGAAGATCTATGTTTTTCATTAAATAGTTTTTGATACTCCTTTGGCTACTTTGGCTGATTTTATTGCATCCTTGTTTGTCAAAATGGTGAAAATGGTGGTCTTGTTGAGGCCAAACTCTTTGACGAGGTCACACTGTTTTACCCCACATTCACTCCTTCTAATTATTTCCTGTTTCATTTCAAGAGAAATCACCTTCCTGCTTTTTTTAGAACCCATCATATAAAAAAAATGTTGAGTTTATCTTAAAAGGACGACTGCCGTGATACGTGTGCGATTTAATTCGTAATGAAGAACGATTGCTGCGATACGTGCGTAAGTTAAGCGTACTACGCAGTGACTAACGAGTCTAACGACTGCCTGCGCGGGAGGATGCAATTAATCGGCAGTAATCGTAGAAGATCAGGCGACTTCGTTGTAATGATGAACGATTGCTGCGACACGTGCGTAAGTTAAGCGTACTGCTCAGTGACTAACGACTGCCTGCGCGGAAGGATGCAATAAATCGGCAGTGATCGTGTGAAGTGGGCGACTTCGTTGTGTGAAGCGAAGTTCGTTGTGTGAAGCGAAGTTCGTTGTATGAATCGTGAAATGAAAGAAAAGGAAGTTCGTTGTGTGCAGCGTTCGCTGTGCGAGGCGTTCGTTATGCGAGGCACCACTGTACTTATTGGTTACAGGGAGACCATAGGTTGGCTGCTTCTTTTACGAGTTTGTTGCCCACACGAACATTGGTGATACTGTATGATAATTTGGCATGTTGCTGCCCGTTTGGCTTCAAAATTCTAATAAGTGCCAAATTTTGTTGCTGTCATCACTAGATATGCAAGATTCTAGTTTTAAAAGCAACCAAATGTATAGAATATAAAAAGTGAACAGGATGGTTGCATGGATCACATAATCAGAGTTGAAACAAAATTTACTAAATATATCAAAGACTGGCTAAATAGCATAGTATACAAAAAAGGGGTCAAAGTGTAGAATAGGGGGCTCCTAGGCAAAGCCAATTTTTTAGCGACCAGAATCAGTGGTAAAAGTGGTCTATATGTAGTGCGATAGGTATTCCGAGAGTAATAAAGCAAAGTTGAAGTAATGAAGAGCTGAAATCATTCTGGCATCTAGGTAAACATCGACAAATCCATGAGGCCCCTTGTTCTACACTTAAGCCCAAAAGAGAAATATGAAATTTGAAAACTAGAACAACTGTACGCTTATAATGAATCAACTTCATTTCAGAAGCAAAAATAAAAATTATCCTAATATAAGTTTATAAAGAAAAAAAAGTGTATTCCTTACAGTATTTTTATGGTAATCTAAAGCTGGATTGGGATATCATAGAATTACTTTTAAATAATTTTTTCTATACAATATTCATGTCTTATCAGTTAGTTACATAACATTGCAACTTCAGCCAGACTTTTATTTTGCTGAAACAATTTTCATTCATAGAATACCTAATGTAAAATTTTGCCTGAATGTTTGAAACAATTATTAAAAGCTGGTATATAAATTACTTACCGCTATATGTTTTTTCAATTAGTACCAAAATGAATGAATATGTTTCCAATGGATTATTTTTATCAATATGATTAAATGAGAATCCAATTTCTGACTGTTCTTCATTCATACCACCTAAATAGAAATAAAGATGGAACAGCTATCAGACTTTCTATTTTGTATTACCATTTTAAAACTTAATTTGGATGTAATTACAAAACTATTACATCAAAATAATTCTTATCTAATAGAAAAACAATACATTACCTTTAAGTGGTTTTATTTCAAACCCAAGATTGTCTTTATACAGTTCGTAAAGTTCGCTTCTCAGAGAAATTTTCTTTTCCAGAGTTTGCGTATCTGTAACATAAAATACAATTAACATCTGCGAATATTAATTTTATAAAATGTTATACCTCATATTTTTTTAAAAGAATTTAAATAATCTATAAAAATGTCACCTAACTTTTTCTTCTTAAATGCTATTACTCTAACAAATATTTAATTGCAAATAAAAAAATTTAATAATTATTATGTTGGTAAAATATTTAATCATATAATGCTTCAAACTAACGACAACTAATTAAGTTCAACTAAGTTATGAATTTATTTAGAAAAACTTACATAATATCAAGACATTTTTTTTAAAAAACTTAGGAAGCTTTAAATATTCTTAGTGTATTTCTAGGAAGTATTATAGAATTAGGAAAGCATTATAAATTCATATATTTTTTACTTCATTCAATTATGATGCAAAAACAGTTGAATTTCTTCATGGATATCAATTTTTTTTACAGCAAACACAAAATATAAGCTATTTTTTGTTGAAAGTATTTAAAATGTACCTTTCATCTTCTGTTCTACTTGCTTTTTTGTTCCTTCCAATTTTAAGGAAGCTTTCTTTTGCTTTTGATGCAAAATTTGAATTTGCTCCTTAAGTTTTGTGATTGCAAGAAATTCTAAAAAAGGAGAATTGGAGAAAATATTAGTTCATATCATGAATTTATTAGAGGGAATGAAAAAGTAAATATAAAAAAAAACACACAGATGGGTTTTTTTAAAATTTGTTCCATTAGACATGCTTATACTGAACAAAAATTAAATTCGAAAATATGAGTAAGAAAGAAACTCAATAAAATTACAAATAATTTAATTCAGTGGAAGGATATATACATATATACATACTAGCTGTTACCCACCCGCTTCTTCACAATGTTTAATAAATATATACTGTTATATATATATATATCAATTATTGATATCTAAGTCCTAGCATTAAGAATTCGATTATATTGAAAAATATAATTATACCAGTAACTCTCGACTCTTGATATAAAAAAGGACAGGACTCCTAATTTGTATTTTCTAAAAATCTCTAAAACTGAAGCATAGAATGATGCTTGCACTTTTGTAACCCTATAAAGAAAGTGGAACGCAAAACCAATTTTTGGTGGATCTCTACTCTGTAAAATAAACATGCCAGACAAATTTCAAGTCTAAATCTAATAGAGCAAAAACGAAGTTTTTATTATCAATACCCTCCGTAATTCCGTTGAGTGTTGTTCTCCAATATAACTGTTCTGAGCAGATTTCAATTTGCAGTAATAATTAAAAGCATAGGCCTCACAATCATTAAAAAAATATCCTGTGGCTCATCAATGACATTAGAAACATCCATATTCGAAAATAGCACAAAATACAACAGCAGCTGGCTTGAAGAATGATTGCAATAAAAACGTTTAAATTTTTTAAGAAATCGAATTAAAATCATATCGAGTTACTGTGAAAAAAAATTAACTCTAATGTATGTCCTCCCCATGACAACCACATTGCTAGACGATGAAAATATCAAGGTAACCATATTGTAATGTAGCCGGCTGGGTGGCGTGGTTGGTTTGTCGCTGGCCTTCTGCACCCAAGGTTGCAGGTTCGACCCTGGCCCAAGTTGGTGGATTTTCGTGATGCAGAAAATCGACAGCGGCTATGCTGTATGATTATACAGCATGTAAAATATTCCTAGAGTGTCTGTTTGGCTTGGGCACTCTCGGCAAAATTAAATCCTGGTACAAGTTCGCATCGTCAGAGCTCAGGTGCCTCCCTCTGTGGAGGAAACTGGGCGTCAAAATTACCTGTTGCGATTGGCATCCGCCTATACAGCGCAGCACTAAAGAGTGATACCAGCTCTTGGGGATGTACTAGGTCCGCAATGGTAAAAATACCAATCCACAGCCCATTGGATAAAAAAAATATTTTGTAATGTTATTGCCCATCTTGGCAAACAAACTCGGCACATAACACTCGTATCTCAAATTAGCACCCCAAAGCCTTCAGAATAGTTTAACAGATAACAGCCCAATGCAAAGGTTAGCAGTTCAAATAGGTGTATATACGCCAGCCTGAGCAAGGTATATATATATATACACACACAAGGGGTAAAGTGTCCTGTCCATTCCAATGTATTGCTAAAAATTTAATACCGGGCGTTTCAAAAGTCGTGCACATCCTCATGGTAATCATTGTAGTTTAAAAACCAAAAGGGGTGGTTGAGATTTCTGTCACTTAATGGCAGCAGAGGCCCAATCATAAGAAGTTTTGAACATAGTTCTGATCAGTTTAAAAACACTTGTCAGTTGTATTCAGTTGAGCCCAACAGGAGGTGTATGATGTTTTCCCAAGAGCAAAAAATAGCTATTGTGGAATTTTATTTTGCTACAAAATTTCATTGCAGTGTGATAAATGCATTTCAGCAGGAATATCCCGGTGAAACAGCACCAAATCCATCAACAATAACATGTTTAGTGCAATAGTTTCGTGAAACAGGATCGGTTGCAGACAGGAAGTGATCAAGTAGAGTGTCCATAGTGAAAACAAAAGTGGCAGATGTGGAGAACGCTTTACAAAGAAGTCCAATGAAAAGTAGTCGAAAACTCGCTATGCAGCTGGGAATGTCACATTCATCAGCATGGAGAACAGCATGTGAATTAAACTTTCAACTGTTTAAAATGCATGCTGTCCATGAAATGAAGCCTCCCGATTTTGAGAAAAAGTTGCAATTCTACAGATGGTTTTGTTCTTTTTTTACTGATGAGGAGTGGTTCTATTTGTATGGATACATGAACAGTCGATATTGATCTACCACAAATCCGCATAGGAATGTGAGCTGCCCTTACATGATGAAAAACTTGGTGTGCTCTGTTACACAGTTGAACAGTGGGGCCACTTTTCTTCGGTAGAACTGTTGATTCAACCGTCTACATAAACATCATTATGAAATTCATATCCTTTCTGAACAGTGATGAATGGTACACTTGGTTGCAGCAAGACGGTGCAACATGTCACATATCATGGGAAAGTATATAAGTTTAAACTAAATTTTTTGATGATCGTGTCATTTCCAAAGGACTTTGGCTACCATGCTCACTGGACTTGTCTATTCCAGATTTTTTCCCCCTTTGGGTAGGGATGCCCAACCTAAGGCCCGTGAAGCCTTTAAAGTTGGCCCGTGAATGTCCATTATAAAAGAAGAGTAATCCAAAATGGAATCGACCTTTGTTAATTAAAAGGGAAAAATCATATACGAAAACAGCATAACAGCAAATTGTTTTACAGTTGTTGATTAAGTTTTTTTTTATCATGCGACATTTCAATATGTTTCTGTTGTATGTCATGGCTAAATTATAAGCATAGTTTGACAAGTTGTGGATAACTTACATGACATCCCAATGTTGTCAGTAATCCAGGAATATAGTATTACTTGAACGGCAAGCAATGTGGGAGTTTCAAAATGTGTCGCCATTAATGAAATGTAAACAAACCCGGAGAACGGGGTGAAAAATGAGTGGAGTTGAGAAACGGCTTTTGCTGATGGCAGCAGTGCATTAAAGATCTGATCGTCATTTGTGATGTCACGGTTCTATCTGGCCACTCGGGAGTTTAATAGATTGCATCGCTTGTTGTGGAAGTGATACAATATGCTAATTATATTAGTGTATAAATACGGATCGTTACTGCTGTGAAATCAGTAGCAGTTGGGTGTTTCTCAGCGAGTAGCTGACTCCATACTGTACTCAAATGTTTTGAGCAAGGTGCTCAGTTTAAAAATGCATTCAACTTTTTTTTTTCATTTTAAAATGTCTTTCTAAATTTCATCTTTTTGCATCATCTACAATGAATATGTTGTTAAAGAAATTCTCGTCTTTGATGAAAAGTCCTCCACACCCGTTATTTAATTTTAGGATCCACTGTTCATAGCTCTGCTAGTTAGTTAGTTTTCACACTTTAATGTTGGAAGTGTAGAACTTAAGATAGGAAGACAGTTTCCTTCATAGCAATCTGCGAGTACAAGTTTTTGTATAGGAGAAGCTCGCAGAAGCTATTATTTCTTCCATCGTATGGTCTGGACGCAGAGACGGTTGAAGAACAAATGTGTATTCACGCACATGTGCCGGAACAGTCTATTTGAAATTATGCTGAGCCAATTAAAAGTACCTATCGAACTCGTGTTTTTCTTCATGGTGAGCGTTACCAATAACTAACTTCTACTTAGCTGCAACGATCATTCTTTTAAACAGCCCCATGGTTTTGCCAGTAGATCGGGAATGTTGAAATCAGCATCACAGAATGGATCCGATATTCTTTTTTGATTTCACATTCTTAGTCTAGTATCTATTATTTATAAAGCCATATAAAATATTTTAGATAATGAGAAAGAAAAAAAGTGATTTTCAAAATTGGAAATTTCAAGATGCATGGACAGATATCTATACTGTTTATCTATTACAATGATACTGTGACATGCTTAATATGTAGTTGCAAGATTGCTGTGGCAAAGGAGTATAACGTAAAGCGGCATTATGAAACAAAGCATAAACAGTTTACATCTATGAAAGGATATGAACGATCACAAAAAAGAAAAGAAAAATCGAACATAAAAAAAACTATTAGTAGTCAAGCAAATTTTTTTAAAAAATGTACCGTTAATTTGAATTTATATGTGAAAGTGAGCTTAGGTGTCACTGAAATTATCGCTAAAGAAGGTTGGCCATTCACAGATGGTGATTTTGTTAAAAAGTGTTTGTTGATTGCATCTGAAAAACTTTGTCCAGAAGCAAAAAGGAAATTTGAAAATATAAGCTTAAATAGAATGACTATTCAAAGAAGAATTCAACAGTTGAATGAGAACATTGAAAATCAAGTAAAATCAGCCTTTCAAATTTAGTATATTTTTCTTTAGCTGTTGATGAATCTACAGATAGAGCGTCAGTTAGCAAATGACTTGCTACTGACGTTCGTGGAATTGATAAAAAATTTTGTGGTACAGAAGAGCTTCTTGGAATGTTTCCCATGAAGGGGCAAACAACTGGAAGCGAGCTTCTTTCCTGTTTGATACATTTGTGTGATGCAGCTTCCTTAAACATGAACAATTGTGTTAGCATTAGCACAGATGGAGCAAAATCAATAATTGGCACAAAAATTGGAATGGTTACGCTGCTAAAAATGCTTTGCCCATTGTGGTGTAGAACTGTTGCAGCTTCATTGCATTATTCATTAAGAGAATTTATGTGGTCACGAATTAGGATTTGCAACCTTAATGCAGTGTGTATCCAAGGCAATTAACTTGATTCGTAGCAATGCCCTGAAACATAGGCAATTTAAAGAATTTTTAAAAGATTTTGATGATCTGTCTTCTGATATTCTTTTTTAAACAGAAGTTAGATGGCTCAGCCGAGGAGTTGCCCTTAAGCCTTTTATAGAACTATTTGATGAAATTATTATATTTCTAAGTGATTATGGTAGAAATACTAGAAGGTTAAAAAAAGCAAATTTCCAGTGTGATTTCGCCTTTATCACAGACATAACAGGCCATTTGAATGACTTAAACACAAAGCTACAAGGAAAGAATCAATTCATTTTTCAATTGATAAACAATGTAAAAGCATTTAAACAAAAATTATGCTTATTTCAAAACCAGCTGAAAACTAAAAAATTTGCACTTTCCATACTGCCCAAAAATGCATGAAAAATTTCCACACATGAAGATGTAGTACGAGGAACAAATTCAAATCCCTGCTAGTTTGATATCACGGGGCATCGCGCCAAGTTGTTGTTTATGTTTGCCAAGATGGGCGATAACATTACAATATGGTTACCTTGATATTTTTATCGTCTGGCGATGTAGTTGCCATGGAGATAACGTATATTAGACAAAATTTTTATTGGTTCTGTTCCCGCGGTAATCCTATTAATTTCAGACGATTTTATTTAAATTTTTTTTGCAATTTAACCATTTTCATTGCAATCCGGATTCAAATTATATTTCAGTCTTCTGTTTTATTTAATGCTATTTTCAAATATGGATATTTCTAATATCATTGGTGAGAACTAGGATATTTTTTTTTTAAAGAATGAGTGTTATATTATTAATTATTCCGAAAAATCGTTTATTTTCAATTTATTTTACTTTTTAAAAATGTTTTTTTTTCGTTTCTTGTTCGATGAAATTCGTTGAAGAAATTTGCAGTTTTTGGAACATAGCAAGCTTTCAGTACTTTTTAGTTGCTATTCATTATCAATTTTAATATATATTATTTAATTATTTTATTATTAATAAAAAAAAAATTATTCGAATATGTAATAATCATATAATATACGTTATTTGTAATTATTGTTATTTTATAATTATTATTACATATGTGTTATTTATTTTTATTATTTTATTTATTTCTAAGTATTATGCTATTTATTTATTATTATGTTATTTATTTACAATTATTATTTTGTTGTATTTTATAATTATGTTAAATGAGTATTCTTATATCTGTACGATTCTTATTCATATTACAATAGGATGATTATTCTTTTTTTTTATAAAATGTATTACACTATATTACGTGATTATTATTATATAAAATAAAAAGTAATACCGTATGAATATTGTATATAATAATTTCTATAACATTATATTACAAGATTATTGTATACTGCATAATATTACTATTAGTAAATATGGTTTTATTATAATATTGGTATTAATTATTTATTGATCTTTGTCAGTCTCAATCTATTCCTAAATTCTTCATTTGAAATCGATTTTAATGTTTTTCAAAACAGTTCTTTAAAATTATTTTCCAGACGAGTCTTACAGCTAGGCCGCCATCTTGAATTTCATTCCAATGGCATGCGCTGCTTGGCATGATTCCTTATCACGCCAAACAGCGTTTGGCACCCTGCCCCATGATATCAAACTAGTTCCTTCAAATCTTGTGCAATGCATTGCATGATCTCGGTTTTTAGATTTAAAAAAGAGCCAAACAAAAATTTTGTGATATCTTTTCTTCTTTATTTTCTATTGATTTAAATTCTAGTGGATGAGAGTATGCAGTTAGCCTTAATTGATTTAAAAAATTCTGATGTTATCAAAAATCAATTCAAAGAAAAATCAATATCAGAGTTTTATAAAAACTTCCCCGATGATTTTTAGTGCTTAAAGCGAAATGCAGCTGCATGTGCCACTTTCTTTCACAGCACTTACATTTGTGAACAAACTTGCTTACTAATGAATTTAAACAAATCAAAAATAAATAGAATAGCAGATGAGAACCTTTTTTCTGTTTTACATACTGCCATAACAAGTCTTAAGCCCAACATAAAGTCAATAACTTCAAATATTCAGTCCCAGCCATCTCATTAAATTTTACAAATTTTTTCAAAATATATAAATTGTGTTCTCTATATAATTAGCAAAACGTTTCCTCTGTAAAAAATTTCATTTGCCACCCTTTTAGCAGGTTTTTTTTTTTTTAGCTAAAGTATTTTAATCATTCCGAAAGTGTTTGTGTTTCATCCATTTATCAACTGTATAATATGTATATAAGTAAAATAAATAATGTAATAATTGTGATAAATGCATATTGATATAAAACTGTGTTTTGACGCTTATAACATATTTGCCATCGAGTAATACTTTGGCCCTCGAAATGATCCTGCTAAATTTTTTGACCCCTCATCCTAAAAAGGTTGTGCACCTCTGCCTTAGGGCATACCTAAAAAATATAACCTTCACGAATAATCCCAAAACGCTTGATGAAATTAAGAGTAACATGCGTTATGCAATATAGGATTAATTCTCACACACTTCGTAAAGTATTGACTAATCTAGCACAAAGAGTTCGATTGTGTGTCCAGGAAAATGGACATCATTTTGACCATGTCTGACAATAAAGATAATTGATCCATCTTTGTTTGTCCTTTGTGTTAACATAATTGATCTATCTAAAACTCAAACCCCAAAGTTTGATGTGCGCGACTTTTGAAACACCCAGTATCTGGTTCTTTAAAAAGTTTATTAATATGACTGCTATATATTAGATAAAAAAAAGAGCTTATAAACATACGATAAAAATTCAAAAGTTGTATTTAACACAGACAATATAGAAATTATTAGTAATTGGTAATTCTTCCATATTTGAAAATAACTTTATTAAAAATTTGGTTTTTAGCCAACACATTTGCTGTTTTTTCTTGACTCAAGTTTAAAAACAAATCTTTCCACAAATTGTAAAGCTAGAATATTTTGAGAATAAATTTACTTATGAGAGATATATTTGTATAAACTTTTTTTTCCGAAAGTTACAGCATTTCTGTGGAAAATCTATGACAAATTACAGAAAATATAGCATAAAAATAAAGTAACTTCAACTCACCATTAAATTCTTGCTCAATAAATGTTATAACTTCATTCTTCAGATCTGAAATCTGTTTGGAAATTATACTTTTCTTTTCAAGTTCTTTTAATAGATCGAAATTAGGTTGATATTCTAAGAGAAATCGAAACACAATGTAATTTCATAAGTACTTAAATTTTAAAGATATTTAAAATAATAATAAAAGCAAGGTAATACGTACCAACGGAGTCTATTATTGCAATTCGTGATTTCGACGACATGTGTCACGATATTTGGACAAATAATTCTCAAAAAGACGTAAATGGAGTTTAAAAGCGTTTACGAATAATCTAAAAAGCTTCAAAATCAATTATAAACCTAAATTGTTAGTTAACAGTATACTTCAAACTTATAGAAAATCCCGCTTGAAATTTAACTGTACGGTTACAGATACAAATAATAATTTTTTTTGGGGGTGTTTTACTGGCGCACTATAATAACTCCCTAGAAAATATCAACACAAATGAGGGCAGGATTTTTTTAAATAAAAGCCCATATCTAACTATAGAAAAGTCATTAAAGAAAATTGAATGCGTGGTTTTTCGCTGGTAAAATTTCATGAACGAATGGTTAGCATTAGAATATAAAAGTAAATCTCACAGAAACTAGAATTCGGTGAGTAACAGGTGTTATGTTTTTTTTCCCAAAATTTTTCGCAAGAAAACCAAATGAGGAACATTCCTTTTAAAAAAATTACCTCTGTTTGATAAATGCAAAACTTAAAAAGGGTTACTATTTTGAAATATGAATTTATATATTGGCGATAAACTCATGAAATAATTGCCTTCTACCGCAACTAATTTCGCCAATTTTCATGCGTTTGTTTACGGAAAGTTCTTGTGTTCTACTTACGGTACGTGTTAGGAGTGTTCCTTTTGATTTCAGAATTTACATTATTTTCTTATAAGATTTATTTTTTTGGAGGAATTTTTGGTGAATTCCGCAAACAACTATGGGGAGAGCAGTAGCAGTGGTAAGTTTAAAATACAATTTATTCGTGTTTTTAAATTACCTAAAGTTGCTTATATTCGTTTTATCTTGAATTATATAATCTACAGAAACAATCTGATATTTGATAAGCGGTTAAAGTGTAGTATAGGGGGGCCCTTGGCGATGTCAATTTCTTTTGGCGACCAAAATCGATTGCCAAGCTACTTCACTTACGAAAAATGTTCAAAAGCCACATTGAATTCGTTATCTCACCATAATATCTACATAAAAATTGTCAAATCCAAAGAAAAATCGCCAAATCCAAAGGGCCCCCTGTACTACATTTTAACCGATAAGCGTATAATTAATGAAAAATATGTCTCAACATTTTTCATTACAAATCAATCTATCCTTTATCAATTTAAATTAATTGCAAATAAATTATCATTGACTTCTATCTCCAAAAATTCATTTGGAAAATCTTCAATTGAAATAAATTAACTTAGGTAATTCCATAAATTTTTGTTCTTGCTTGCAAATTATGTTATTATTTATGGTATTTATTTCATTTTGTTTTGGTGAGAGAAGAATGCCCTCTAAAAATCATTAATGAATTTCTTTTTAGGTTTTTTTTTTAATATAAATTTAGGCAGAATTATTTAAAATATCTCTGTATAAAACTTTTTCTTATAATAATATTTTTTCAGTAACAGATTAAATATCTTAAAATGTGATAAGGATTGCTTATATTTTAATAAAGAAACATACTATCTGGATCAGGGATGGCGAACTAGTGGCACTTAGCACAATATTTTGGGCATGTCAGTGATCAAAATGATTAAGTTCACTATGAAGTATTATGAACAAACGCGAGTGATTGGTCGTGGGGAGCACTTTTCGTTTGTTATTGCCTTGCGTCAGTTATGTCGTGGATTACAGTTACTTGTGATGCAAAATTTTTCTAAGCATAGCGTAGTCAATTTTGTTAACACAACTGTATTTCAAAGTTTATTTCTGTTATATTTATGATTTTTAACTGTTATTTAATGTAGCTAGTTCAGTAAAAGTGCAAGACAGTAAGTGTAACAGAGAATTTCAAACTTGGTGAATCTAGAAGTATGGCATTATTAGTAAAGGCAACAAAGTGATGCATGTTTTATGTTCTGGAACAGTAGCATGCAGAACATCGTCTGTAAAAGGGCATTCTGAAACAAATCACAAATCCTCTTGTCAAAAAAGTAAACTACAGCAAAAATAATTAATTGCTTTGAAACCATTTCGTAAATTACTCAAATTCAGCATGCATTCTGGTAAAAGTAACATCTTACAATCCTAATATAAGTTATTTGTCATCCAATCTGCAACACAACAGAAGTCACACTAATGTTACTGTAATTTTAATTGCATGTATAACTAAAACATTTGCAACTATACAGTACAAAAAGTATTTTTTGTAGTAAATAAAGAGTTTTGAGTTGTTGGTATTTAGTTTTAGTATTTTTCAAATAATTACAAGTCAAAATTATTTGACAGCACATTTTTACCTCATTAAATACTTCTTTAATAAAAAATGGCATTTTGATCGATAAAGGTTCGCCACCCCTGATCTGGGTCGTATCATACTATGATAGTTTCTCAGATCATTTTCCTATGTATGCTGATTAAAATTGAAATAATGTTTAAATATATATGCATTGTGTTTATGATACATGTTGCTTGCTTGAACATATGATTCATGACATTATTTAAATATATTAAGGGTTCTAGCTGAATAAATCAAAATTTTGCATTTAGAAGTATTCTGAGTTTGGGTGATGCAATTATACAATTTTTTCATACTTTACATTGTGAGCTATTAATTTCAATGGTGCATCGTCAGTTAAGCTATAAGTTTCACCATAGAAATTTTAAAATAGACACTTTAATATAAAAAACACAATTTGACATTAGTTGACAGGCAGCACAGTATGGATTTTTTTGCCCAATTGGCATACACAAGAGTGGGGTTTCAGGGTTTAACTGTGGCCGCAGTAGCCAAGGGGTCAAGGTATTGGATCATGGTTGGTGTGTCATGAGTTCGAACCCACTGAAGAAAGACCCACCATGTAGGGGAGCGATGCAGATTAAATCTGTTGAGAGCTCAAATGTCCTCCCATTGGTGTGATGTGGTAGGTAGAAGAAGGGGTGTCAGCTCAGGTGTCGTCCTCGTCGCTTGACCTTACGAGGTCCTTATGACCAAAATTACGAGGTCCGTCGCCAAAAGCCCTCATGTATAGCTTAACAGTGTGACGTTAATATTCACTCACTCCCTCAGGGTTTAACCTGCATTTCCCTAAGATCAACTCAATTATAAAATATTAAATAGGTACAAATTGAAGATATTATTTGTAATAAATAGATAAACTAAAATCAAATATTTAAACACAATCACATTTATTTTGCATACATTTTGCATTTTAAAAATTGTTCTTGGTATATTATTTTATAGATCTAAGAAAGATCATTTAATATTTTTTTTACTGAAAATTAATCAAATAATTTATAAATAATTTCACTTCTTTTATTATATAATTATTGCTATGAAACATTAAGTATTTCCAATTTTGGATCAAGTATAAATTTGATTTCTTTGTTAGGTTACTGGAAGTAATAAAGGCATAGGATTTGCAATTGTTAAAGCATTGTGTTCAAAATTTGAGGGGAATGTTATTTTGACTGGTAAGTTAAAATAAGTCACTAAGAGTTTTTTTTTTTTTTCTGTATTAAAATTTTTTGTCATGCATTCAAAAAGTAACTTGTGTGTCTTTTACAATGGAAACCAAGTTTTAAAAGAAAACTAAAAATTTATATTAAAGGAAAATTAATGAAAGTATTAATGAATTTCCAAAAAAAATTACATTTATAATTTGATTATTTTTTTATTGGACATGTTAAATTTTAAAGAATTTAAACTAACGAATTAGTAATTTGATTTTTATAAGTTATATTATTTGCATTTAGAACATGCATGAGGATTCTTTAAAGGTAAAATTCCCAGGCAGAGGAATTTTTGTCATATTGTTTGAAGTATTAGCTTATCTTTTCAAGTGGGAAACGTTTATGGTCAAATTAGGGAGAATAGTGTCTAAGGTAGTACCCCTCGCTCATAACCTACTATATGCTAAAACTCTTATTTTTTTTATTTTTTCAAAAACAAAATACATTAATATGATAACATGAATAAAATATGAATGGAAAAACACTTTCTATTTTTCAAGTTTCTATGTTCATTTGTATAGAAACTCCCTTTTGTGGGACATTGGCCAAATATGCTATCAAAATCCACAATAGTATTGGTAATGCAAGAAACTGTAATAATCACCATGGGAGACAAAATAAATTGAGTTTGTGATGCTTTTGTCTTTCTATGGTGTGTAGAATGAAACAAAACACTTCTCATGGACACCAACATTACACCTATACTCGTTGTTTTTTTCTTACAGTATGCACATTTCTTCTGTGTTTTAGTTGGCACAATGAAGTGATTTCCTGGATCAAGCTGTATATCTGTGCTAACCCGTCCTCCCATCAGTTTGTTTCCTTTAGGTCCTCAATGTTGATTCTGTTTTCTTTGAAAGGCATAAAAACACTATTCTCTGTCGAACATCCAAAAGCAAGAGCTTCTCATCTGAATTAGCGATTCCGTATGCATGCCATGTGTTTACCACACAAATATTGATCATCTGGGTGAACAATGGTCGCCACCATTCCTTTGACCTTTTCCCACCATTTCTTTGACTTATTCCATTCTGATACCTACATAGGAATGATATTGTAATATGCTATTTTCCCATTATTTGGATGCATAAAATAATTTGATCTTGCTCTTACCGCAGGAATAGTAGAATTAACTATATGTTACATGGACATCTGTATATTCATAACAAACACATCCACATAAAAATAACGGAGAATATGAGGCCTCCCTCTGCAAAGTCAGGTTTTGGGCCCCAAGTTGGATCTTACAATGAATTGCAAAACCATTTGTACCTGGCTTTAGTCAGGCTTTGGCCCCTAGAATCTTGCCCCCCCCCGCAATGCAAGATGTACGCTACGTCACTGGGGGGGGGGAGTATAGCTTAGATTCAAATAAATACAGTATTTTAATTTTAGTAAGATTTTAACTGGGGTAGTGTGCTATGATATATCTCAAATATTTAATCCTAAAAGAATTAGTTATGCTTTTTGTTGTTTACTGTCTTGGTTTCACAAAAGGTATTCATGTTTTACTTTTTTTAAATCTTTGAATTAAGTATTAGAAGTTTTCTTTTTCTAAGGGAAAAAAATGCCTTTTTTGTACATCTCTCTTAATATCTGAACTTTTTTAATGAAATTCAGTAATGTAAGGAGTTTTATATATTTAAGTGTGCAACAATTTATTGTTTACATTGTTATATTTTTAGATAATAAGACAAATAAAAAGTTACTTCATTAAACATTCAAAGGAAGTAAGTGTTCTATATGGAGAGAATACATCTATGACATATTTAGAATAAATTTCGATTTAAAGATATTAAATTTAGAATATATTTTAAGTTTAGTACATTTGTAGAGCATAGATTATATCAAACATCTTTTGAATTTTATTAATAAAGAAACTTAATTTTTTTTAAAGTATACATTACATGCACACAAAAAAAGAGTAATTGGTTATTTATATTTTAATAAGCATATATGATTTAAGTTTAAAAATAATTGAAATAAATAATTTTTGAAAAAAAATCATTTAAAGGTTTTTAAAAAATTTTACATTTTCAAATTTTTTATAACATATATTTTTTTACAAGCTCCTTTTATTTGAAATATTTTAAAGCTCGAGATGAAGAACGTGGTAAGGCTGCTGTGGAAAAATTGAAGGCTGAAGGTCTAAATCCTGAGTTCCATCTTCTGGATATCAGTGATGAGAATAGCATAAAAACCCTTGCTTCGTTCCTTAAAAATGAATATGGTGGGCTTGATGTTTTAGTAAATAATGCAGCAATTGCTTATAAGGTAAAAATTTATTTGCTTTAATAATTATGCCTACAATGTTATGTGTGTGCATGCATTTATAGCATTTTAATCTTCACGCTTATGTTATGTAAATGAAATTTTAAGAAGTTCTGCATTACTTTTGTGATGAAAAATCCTAGTTGTTTATATAAAAATAAGGAGTTTAATATAGAATTTATTAGGACAATTTATAATTCTACAAACTTAGTATTGGGAGTTGAAATTTTTCTGGATTGCAATTAAAAAATATATTCCATTCCAGTTTTAAAATGTTGGCTGAATGCATTTAATAATTAAAATCTGGAAGAATTCAGATATTTATATACCATTATATCTTGATTAGCCATGAAACTCAAATATATTATAGCTTGTGATCACATAATACAAATGCTACTGTCTGCATCAAAATAGTAACATTTTTTTCTTTTACTTCAAAATTTTATTAGGATTTTTACATTTTACTAATTTAATTTTCTAGTGTTTCTTCCCCTTTATTTTTATTATTGCATGTCTGTTTGCCTTATTTGAGGTTAGAATAATATTCATTTGTTCTCCAGCCATAGCAAAACAATATTAAAATACTTAATCAAGTTTTTATTTCTACTTTTGTCTGAAAAATTTTGCAATCTTAGCTCTGTCGAGATATATTTTCCATAATAAGAACAGTTGACATTCCATCAAATGAAAATTTATTGTAAATTTTACCTGAATGAAAATGGCTAATATATGCACATCTACTAACAGATAATTGTACAGAAGTGCTTGAAAAAAAATTAACAAAACCTATGTAGTGAACAATTGAAAAAATATTTAATAACAGTTTTTTCTTTGTATATGTATAGAATTGCAAACTCATTAGTACTAATTCACCAAAGTTAAGAAATTCATAAAATTCTTGTAACCCATTGTCATTTCTTCATAACAACCATGTTCATGATTTCCATTTTTTATTTTGCCAAATGGTCTGACCAATTTCAGTTATGTTTGGGGGGAGTAATTATAATTTATTTTTAATTCACTTTTTAGCATTGTGTTTTAAAAAATCTTATGTTAAAACTTTAATCAACAGATTTGAATAGAAAATTCAAATTGATTCATTCCTGTCTTTTATTACAGTTATTCAATTTATATATTGCTGATGTAAGAAATTAATCAGCATTACATTATGTTCTAAAATTATCTAATAAACTAATTCACTGGAGCAGTTACTTGCTAGAAATCTATGTACCATATTTTCCTGTATATAATCCACAGAGCGTCGTATTATCCACAAAGCCATTTTTTCGAGTGCAAAAATAAAAAAATGTTGTATATTCTGCAGCGCTGTATAATCTGCAGCAATTTTTATGGCGAATAACCCCAAATATATAATGTCAATAATGTAGTGTCAGATTTTAAAAAAATACATGCAGTATGATTAAAATTATAAGTAATCAATTGTACACTAAAAAATTTTTTTGTAAAATTCGTTTCTTCATTGGATATCTATTGTTACCATAATTTCTAAACTTTTGATTTTAATATCTGTTATAATTCTGAGGTATAAAGGCTGTCATTTCTTTGTCAGTCTTGCAGGTATTAGTGGACTTCAGGGCATTTTTAACATTCTCACTGGGATGTGTTTCGTCAAGTCCATAATTAAAAAGCTTTGGATCACATATTTCAAAATCAGCCTTGTGCCCCCCCCCCCAGTTAAATATTTCATTCGTAAACATTAAACAATCTTGCAGTTTCCCAATTTCCTACTTCAGTAGCCTTTTTATAATGTTTAGTTCAAAATCAGCCATGTAATTTACACCCTTCCGCTTCAACATGACAATATATGAACTTGAATATTTTCAGGACGAAACAGCTCAGGTCTTGACAGAATGGGAAATGACTAGCAACTGTAATATCTTTCCAAGGAACCGAATTCATTCTTGAACGTAATTGGACAAATCTGATTGTAGCTGAAATATGTTGGCAGAGTTGAAAAAGCTTTCAGCGCCATCTGTTCTTTATTTTATGAAACAAAATGGCATTTCAAAACTTTATTGTACATGTTTCTGATGGAGAATGTTTTTATCAAATTATCCACAGCAGTGTATAATATGTGCAAGGAAATTTGAAACTTTTTTTAACACATAATCCGCGGTATATCTACAGGAAAATACAGAATTAGGTGGTAGTGGGAAAAAAGGATCAGTAGAAAAAATTTGCCTTTAGCTTATGAAAGCCTGTGTTCAATAAAAAAGATAAATAATAATGGTCACATTCTGCTGCTAGAATGAATTTAATGTGGAATATATAGGGTAATAAATGAATTATTCAGAAGTACAGTAACACTA
Organism: Trichonephila clavata; assembly: GCA_019973975.1. NCBI lineage: Eukaryota > Metazoa > Arthropoda > Arachnida > Araneae > Nephilidae > Trichonephila > Trichonephila clavata. Next base: position 20,224 of record BMAO01003404.1, read on the forward strand.
TTAAAGAAAATTCATGTTTTCACAAAATTGGGGAATAGGATCTGTGTTCTGGCTCTTGGTTTAAATATCCAAAAGTTAAAACTTGAAAATGTTGACTTCAAACATGAAATTGTGAAATACTCATATAATTGTTTAATTACATCAACTGGTGTTTATATGCAATATCTTGAAAAAAATGTGAGGGTCAACAAAATGGAGGAATAAAAAAAGTACAGAGGAATAGCCTGACACCATCTTGAATCATATGTAGTGAATTTATATGGCACCAAAATCAATAACTTAGAGTTAATACACAGTTTGAAGCTATTCTTAAATCTGTTTTATTAAAATTTTCACTTCAAGATAAATCACTGAATCCCATTTAAAGTTTACAAATTTTAAGAGGTAATTTAAATTTTAAAAAAATTGTTTTACAAACATATGCATAATATGAGAAACATTTGCTTCATATTTCACCATTCTCTTTCTTTTAAAAAAAGTGCCCAACTTTGTTAGTTTGTAGTAATACATGAAGTACACTTTTTTTAATACACTAGTGTGTGCAAAACAGAAGCAACTTTTCTGATTTTCCGACAATCCTCATAAAATCGATTGGGAATATGAAATTCATGCTACTAAGGCACAAGATAGTTATGCTAGAAAAAAGCATCTTAGCTACATAAGGAATAGAATGCATACCGAATCCACAAAGTGGGGGGATGGAAGCTGTATTGACGGAATGGTATTGTTGCTAAATATTGCCTGGTAAAGAAGGAAAACAACTAAACGAGGTCCCTTAGTGTAGAAATAAGACTTGCCTCAATTTACAATAGTTGCATGGCATCATCTGTTCATAATCAGTAACCAATTATCCAGCAATTTTTGACATACAAATTCCTATTCCTCATTGAGCATCAGTATTAATTGTCTGAATTCTTCTAAAGTAAAGGATCATGTAGGCTCTGTTGGCTCTATGTTGCTGTTGAGTAATATTGCCTACTGTCTATTTAGGATTTATTCCTTTTTTCCTGCATGACAATATATCAATCATCATTTCCTTGTTTTCTTTCCTTGGCTGGCTACCAACAATCTTTCTTACTGCTGTACCTGTACTCTGGAAATGCTTTCAAAGCTCATGAGACAAACTCTGTGTGTGGAACAACACTCCTCACACAAACTTCACCCCTCTTCATACATACTGTTAATTCTACTGCTTGCAAGGCATCCTGCAGGATTCTTACAGCCATACTCATAGTATATCACTTATACTTGCAGCAAATGTCTGCAGTAGGCACCCCTTTCTTTCTCTTTTTTTTAGTTGCCTTGCATTTTGCATGCCATCTTGTCCTTGACTACATTGAGGTTATATTCCTGATATTTACATATGCATCATCTTGACTTTTCATTGATCACATAAACTCCCCCACCCCCTCTTTTTTCATTTCATGGTTGTATGATAAGAAATGACTTTGCATGTGTATTACAAAATTACAGCATAAATATTGTGGTGAAAGATGTTGCCATTAAGAAGTATATGTAAATATATTAACCCCTTCCTCCTTGCTCCCATCAAAATCACAGGGTGAAATTCCTCCCTCTATTTCTCGTGTTCGTGATATTTTCAGGCTGGAGTGTTCAAAAGTAACGCGCTAAAAAGATTAAAACTATCTGTCTCTTATACCCAGAATCATGTTTATTTATCAGATGGCTGTACCAGATTATTAATAATGTGTCTAGAGATAGTTATTTTATTTTAAATTAGATGTCAGCACAATCAAATATATATATTAGCGATATTTTTTTGTAACCTTTGCTCAGTTGCTTAGTTCCGCTCTTCATGAATATATGTGGTGCCTTCTGTCATAAAAAAAACATATTTTATAATATTGTATACATTAGGGAGTTAGTGGAATTCTACTTTTTAAGTATTGATGGATCTGAGAGTAATTCTGAAATAACTAATTGTTTTGAAAGTTTGGTAAGTAAATCTGAGAGCTGTGATTATGGGTCTGTACTGTTACCTGTGATGTTGGCTTTTGCATCTCATGCTTTAAAATTTATCTCACAAGAAAAAAATTGTTAATGTGTGTGCATAAGTGTAATAAAATTTTCCTTTAATGTTCAAAACACATTTTTTAATTTTTTCTCTTTGTGGAAAACCAACATTTAGTTATAATAACCCTAAATGTTGGCTTGTCTTAAAAACTAATTTTTCGTATTTCAAGCTAAAAATTTACCCAATATTTAAGAATAAATACATATTTTGTACATACACTTAGTTTTATATAATTTTCTTGAATAAAAAAAATTAGGCACTTTTATGACTGTTTTCTTCAAAATTATGCGACCGTTAAGGGGTTAAATTCTAGAATAATCTTCGATATATATCCCAGTTTCTCCAAAAATATAAATTTCCAAAAGAAATTTATTTTCTAATATAAATAACAGCTTATAATTTTTGCAGTGTAACTTTATTTTTTCAATTAATTATTTTGACTTTTGTTCTACTAATAAAACTTTAAGAAATTTATAGTAATTTTCTTTCATTACATGTTTAAAATTTTAATATTTTTTTTTATTTGTAAGAAATATTATTAGTTAAGTTAAATCTACTTTTATTTTATTTCTGTTAAAAATGCATTTATGCTATTTTATCTATTGAAATCTAGCTGCATAAAAATGTATATGCCTTCTTAGTGGAACTCTTAAGCTAAAATGCTATACATTATTATTTTACTCAGCTACAAAGAATTTTTTTATTGTTTAACTTTTAATTAATTATGTTTGATATTTTTTAGTATAAGTTTCATTGTCTGTCACCAGTATAAAACATTATTTATGAATACTTTTATTATAGATGGCTGACCCTGCACCATTCTCTGAACAAGCAGAAAAGACCGTTCAAGTTAATTTTTTCGACACACTGAATGTTTGTCATCATTTATTCCCATTATTGAGACCTCATGCAAGGTTTTGAATATAAATCTTGACTTCTCCTTTTTTTAAGGGGACATGGTACGATTTATACAAAAAAATTTAATTTAATGATTTTCATAAATTTTTTGGTTGCCTCCTATGTGTACATATGATGTAAAACAGATTTTGTGCTCAAAACTTCATTAAAAGCTAACCATTTAATTTTTTAAGGGATAAACTTGAAACTTATGAAGTGATTTTAAATGCTACTCCTCCTACAAAAATTAACGTACATATATGAAATTTGATTTTCAAGTACGGCAAATTATGTGTAACAAAAGTTGGTATGGATTTTGCGATAACATGATTGGTATTTGTACAATACTTCTTTTTATGAATACTTATTGAAAATTCCTTAAAAAATGTGTAAATTCTAAATTCAATTATTTTTTCAATTATTTTATTGCTTTGTTTGAAAAATCCATACCAACTTTTATTCCATGTACTGTTAGTATTAAGTGAAAAACATTTCTGAGTGTTAGGCACAATAGAAAAAAAGCCTTAGCATTTTAAATGAAGACACACTAGTTATTTTATCTTTGCGAGATAAGTCAGTTTAAAGTTTTGATTTGCCATTGGGATGTGAATAAAAACAAACGTAAAAGTTATCACAACTTGTTTTTTTTTCACCTTAGAGCTTTCAAATTTTGTGAGTTTGTAGAAAAGTATATAAAAAATAATTTTAGCTAAAATAATTAGATTTTATTTTTTGACTGATTTTTATCAGTTGAATCGTACTGTGTCCCCTTAGAACTTAAAATTTCAGTTTAAAAGTTTTACATAATTTATAACATTTGTATTGTACTTAAAATTCAGAATTGTATCATGGAATTTATAATCTTAAAAATATTTAATTTTTAAGAAAAGTTTTGAACTTTTAATTGAATGTCTTATTTAAATTAATGTATTTGTGTTAAAGTTTTCTTTGCTGATATATTCTACATTAACAGTTATATATTACAAGCTTTATCCAAGACATGTTACGTTTACATTTATTCGAATCTAAGTGCACCCCAAATTCTCAACATTTTTGAGAAAAAATAATGTAGAATGGTTTTTATCAATATTTACTGAATTAAAAAATAAAATTTTATGAGAACTAATAAGTGAATGATTAATTTATTGTACCAGTATTAAAAACTTTTTAATACATACATGAACCTGTAATTGCTGTTACTGTCAGTATCATGTTTAATTTTCCTCATCCAATAAATTTTCCTGCCTTCGATTCTAAGCCGCACCTAATTTTCAGTAGCATTAAAATTTGAAAAAAAGTGTGGCTTAAGATTCGAATAAATATGATATCTATTTTCCAATACAGTATCATTCTGTGGTTCATCTTAATATTATTATGGCTTTTGTTGTTTTAAAAAATGAAATTTTAAAATTAATTTTAATTACTAATAACCTCTTATAGAGTTGTTAATGTCAGTAGTTCTGCTGGGAGCTGTTATATATAACAAGCAAAAACTTGCAACAGTTGTTTGCAAATGAAGCCCTTGGTGAAGATGAACTTTGTGGCCTCATGAAACAATTTGTTGAGTAAGTGTAGTTACACGTATTTTTTTTTAATTCAGTTGATAAGAAATTGTATTTTGAATTGTTCTTGCATTATAAACTTACATAGATATTTAATTAATTAAAAAGTTTCAATCTTGTGTGTTTAAAGAAAAAAATGTAGTAAAATAGATATGTTTAGTTATAGCATTTTTTAAATATGTTTTCAAATCATAAAATTTTTTATTTGTACTTAATTTTGTCTGATTATAAGAATTACTTTGTTTGCTAAAGACAGATGTACAACACATTCTTATAACTTTTTTAGCATTGTTCACCATTGAATTAAGAAACTTTATATGTTACATTTTAATATAAAAAAAAACAGAAAACATTGTTAATTACTGTTGTTTAGTGTATGTTTTTGGTATGTTCTAAAAAATATCAATTAAATATATTAACTAAAGCAAAGGATTTCAAGTTTATTTAAGCATCTATGTTAATTTTTTTAAAATTGGTTTTAATCTATCTTATTATAAATATCATCTGAAAATTTTAAAACATGTATTAGTATGAAAATTACATTATTAAAAGTGAAACTAAAAATGGTATAACATCATAGAATATTACTAACATTAATTCAAACTTAATATTAATTACTTTTGCAAAAATTCAAAATGAAGATAGAGGTTGTGTATGTTTTATCTCTATTGTTAACTTTTACATGCATGTAATGTAAATACACAAACTATTTTACAAATAGGAAGTATGATTTAAATAAATTTCTTTAAATAGAGGAAAATCTGTGTAAATAATATTTTAACTCATAATGCTTTTCCCATATCAGTTAAAAATACTGATAAACCACTTTAATTGCTCAATAAGTTATTAATAAATCAAATTTTTTTTAAAAGTGTAATCCTTCTCCCTTTTTATTTTACAAAAGAATTATGTTGATTTTCTTGACAATATTAAAATATTTTTACTTTAAATGTTGTTTTCTTTAGCGATGCCAAACTTGGTGTTCATGAGAAAAATGGTTGGGGAAATCGTGCTTACAGTATTTCTAAGATTGGTATTAATGCACTAACTTTCATTCAACATAGACAATTTCTTCAAGATCCCCGTCGTGATATAGTTGTCAATGCAGTAAGTTCGACTTTTGATTCAAGAATTTTTTTTATATATGACTTCTTATTAAAACGAAAGTTACAAAAATAAAGAATCACTATTTTAGTGACATTACTAAAGCTTTAAATTATTTTAATTCCATGCTCATTGAGGAATTACAAAAAATTCATTTGGAATTAAAATCTTCCATATTTTTTTTAAAGGATTCAATATTAGCTTGTTTTTATTTATGAATTTAAAAACCATCATGTGCTTTATTCTGTGATTCAATATACTGTAAAATCTGGCATATAATGCACACCCCCTTTTTACGAAAAAAATCTGAAATGTACGTGCGCAATGTTCTTATGTTTTGAAGTCATTTATTCGAGGATGTATTCCGAACTTAAGATAAATGTAGTATAATTCTAGAACAGGGATGGAGAACCAGTGGCATGCGACACAATATTTTGGGCACACCAACAATCAAAACTTTTTGTATTTTATTTCAAAATGAAGTATTACAAACAAATGAAAGTTATCAGTCGCGAAATGGCTGAGAGCACAATCATATGTTATTGTTTTGCCTTAGTTACGTTGTGGACTGCAGTTGCTTATTATGCAAAATTTGTCTATGCATAACATTGTCAATTTCATTGGTACAACTGTATTTTAAAGTTTATTTGTGTAATATTTATGACTTTTAACTGTTATTTAACATGGCTAGTTCAGCAAAAGAACAAAAAGTGCAAAATAGTAAGTGTAACAGAATTTCAAACTTGGTGAATCTAGAATTATAGCATTATAAGTAGAGGTGAGAAAGCGGTGTGTGTTTTATGTTCTGGAACAGTGGTATGTAGAATATCATTTGCAAAATGGCATTTTGAAAACAAATCACTAATACTCATGACAAAAAAGTGAGCCACAGCCAAAATAATTTCTTAAAAACCATTTGGCAGCTGAACTCCAATTCAGCATGCATTCTTCTAATACATCTTACAATCTAATATAAGCTATTTGTCATCCAATCTGCAACAACAGAAATCACATTAATGTTACTTTAATTTTAATTGCATGTATAACTAAAACATTTACAACTATTCAGTGCAAAAGGTATTTTTTTTAGTAAATAAAAGTTTTGAGCTTTATGATTTTTCCAATAATCACAAGTCAAAATTATTTGATGGCACTTCCATATCTCATTAAACACTTCTTTAGAAAAAATGGCATGTTGATCTATAACGGTTTGTCACCCCGTTCTAGAACTACAACCCTTCAAGTTCATAAGGAATGTCATTTCTTTTAAATCAAGAGTATTTCGATCTATGCAGAAGTCTTAATTTTTTTTAATGCTCATGTTTTCTTTATTTTTAAAGCTCTCATTTTTATATACAGTGTATAACGTGCATGCGTAAATTTTTATCTTATTTTTTGTGTTAAAAAAGTGTGCATTATACGCTGGATTTTACGGTATATGTAGTTGATTGCACTTGACTTACAGCATTTTATTGGAAGAATATTTTCACAGGTAGAATCAATTAAACTTGTTGATGTCTTTGAAGAATGGAGGAGACTTTTTACTATTTAGATATCCACATGTTATTGTCAATCACAAAAGGATAAAGTGGCTACACAAATGTGTGCACATCTAAGATAGTTTGCAAAAGCATTCTTTTTTTGCTTTGGAGATATCAGCTTTTTATAGTTTTTGTCAACCGGAATCTTTTAGTATCATATGATTACTAATAAAGGCTTCTGTGATTGGTCAAAGTATGCAGATGATGCAATTATGTTTTTCGATTTTTGCATAAAATTCCATACATTGTTTTTATTAATAATACTGAGTTAATTCTTACATTCTGTAAACTGAAACTTTTATACCATATTATTGTTATCTCTCTTTAAGGACTCTTCAGGGACTTGCCTTCTTTATGAAGGATTGCATTTATGATCCTGAGGTGCCTGAAATATTTCCTTTATCCCTAAGATTTTTTAATTTTGGTAAACATAATTAATACAGCCCTAATGCTATATTTTAATTTTCAAGCTTTCTCTTTGTCATCATATCCCACTCTTTTTTTTTTTATCATTCTGTAGTTTTATTTGCAAAAATTTGTCTGGATTGTTAACTTTTCATAAACTAATGAATATTTAATACAGCTTTACAAATTCCTTTTTTTTTTTTAATTTTCCCACTTGTAAATTGAATAAAATTTCTGCTAGACACAAAGATGTACCCACTGGCCCCAAGTGTAGTAAACTTATGAGGGGTACATAAAGTCCCTCAATTCCTGTTGTGGACTAGAGCTTTAACTAAATTTAACATGGAAAGTAGGCCAGTTTTTTAAGAATCAAGATGTTGCCAGGTCCTATTCCTGTGTGAGAGATATGTCAAATACAGGATATATAATATTGAAAGTAGCTCAGTAGATGTTCATCTGAAAGTGGACCCCATTTTAATGTAAAACATATACCATACTGAGGACTTGCGTAAAGGCCATCTCTAAACTGTCCAAAAGATTGCCATAAAAATACTGCTTATTGATGGATATCTTTGATCTATGATCAATCGTACAATGCATTTTTCACAGTTTGTAAAAGTACAAAGCAGATCCATCTGTTACTCTGTATTGCACAAAATACAGAATAGTATTGTCTGTAATGTATTTTTCATCTAATTTTACAAATATTGTGTGATATAATTTTATCTGCTTTATTTTTTTGGTTTATATTAAGTTCAATTTTAAATATATTCAATTGTTGCAGTTTGTCATATTTTTAATTGTGTATTATAGTTATTAAAATGTATCTTATAGGTTCATCCTGGTTATGTGGATACAGATATGACTAGCCACAAAGGTGTTTTGAGTCCAGAACAAGGTAAATATATTCTCTTTTATAGTTACTTTTTCAAATGATTTACTAGACATCAAATATTCCAAAAATTTTATTTCTCAGGTTTGAAGTTCTTGAAAAGAATATTTCCATTATCGTAATAGTATTCCGAAGTTTTACTGGACAGTTATTAAAAGACCTTAGGTAGTTAAGTACTTACAATCGAGAAATATTGGCCGACACTGTTTCTATCCAATTATGAGTTTGAGTCCTTGTGTTGTTGAAGATCCATCATATAGAGGGGCTCATACAGCCCCTCTATATGTCAAGGCTGAAAGTCCTCACATTGGCATGGTGTGGAAGATTGGAGGGTAGGATGCCAACTCGGATTTTGTCCTTGTCATTTCCTGTCTTTCAAATTTGTGAGGCCTTTCTCCAAATATCACTCATAGTTTCAAAACACAACATAAGTAAACAATCAATTTAAAAGACCTCCATTATAAATGTACAAATTTAAATAAGTTTAATTTCATTTCTGTTTCTTTTATCTGTCTAATAGATTTGTTATTTGAAGTGACCCTTGTTGTGAAGTATGAAATTCACTTGCTTATATTGCTCATTTTGACCAAGAGTTCTATCAAAAGTCATAAGTAATTTTTTGAAGCTATTTGATATTGAAAATACAGTGAAATATGTTTAACATGAAATAATACAATTGTCCCAACAAACTACTATGTATTTTCATGCATTTTTTTCTCTTAACATTAAAAGATTTCCCTTCTCGGAATGGACAAAATACAGAAAACACCCGAGATTTAAGAGGAATGTGTAATGAAAGAGACGTGGTTTCGTATTATTTTTCTGTATTATTGGTCTATTCTACTGTATCATGGGAAGAATTCCTTGCAGTAGATTAGTGGTCTTCAAACTGGGTTCTACGAGTCACAATAAAAGAATTGAAAAGATAAATATAAATATGTGTGCAAAAGAGACTCATGTTCTCTATAAAGTTGGTATAACTAGTATATACATCCAAACCAGTCATTAAAATGCTAAAATTCCTACTAGATTGTGAATACTCTGTTGTTTATTATCCTGGGTTTCATGGATTAATTTTGTACTCATTAGTATAATATTTTGCAAATTTAAAAAGGTTTCTAATGGGAAATGCCCTTTTTTCATTTGTAAGGGGAAGTAACATGCATGATGAAGGAGAGGGAACAGCTTATCAACATTCCAACAGGGTTAAGCAAAAACAGCTTCTAAATTTTAGGTTGCAAATTCATGCAGAATACACTGGATTTCTCCCACAGCTATAAACCTTTTAATACCATTCAGAACAAGGTATTTAAGTGAATATATTTATCAACATATGTGGCAACAAAAGCAAAATATAAAAGTAAATTAAACGCAGAATATGAAATGTTATTGCATATAATATCAATATACCTGAACTTTGACAGTTATGTAGAAAAAATGCAACCGCATATCCCAGTTACTAAATATAATGGATGGATGGGTGAAACTACAAATTAATATTATTAATAAGTAAATTATATTAAAATGTTTCATTAAAAATTTTTAATAACAAATGCAATACTTTTCTAATCCTCTTTGCATAAAGTACCCATAACATGTTGATCTACTTTAAATATTGTTGTAAGACATATTCTTTTAAACGTGTTGAACGGGGTTCCCCAAAACACCTTATAGCTCTAAGGGTTCCATGAATCAAAAAAGGTTTGAAAACCACTGCAGTAGATGATGATAATGTATGTACAACCTCAATTATGACAAAGACATTTTGGAATTTGTTCAAAGCTCAAAAAATATCATTCATATAGATTCCCACAGCGAAAATGAAATGAATAATGCAGTTTCTGTTCCCACGTCATTTAAAATGAGGAACATCATGAAAATTATGCATAGTTATTTAGACGTACATTTCAATGGTGAAATGAATAACAAAATGGGCAACATTGAATGATTTGTTGACAATTTGATGCTATGCAAAGAAAAATATGTTGTTTTCAAAAAACACAATAAATGTTTTGTTTTTCAAAAAACTTTAAATTTTGGATTAAATTTCATTAAGTGCTTGTGAATGCTTTTGTTTCATTGATTTTTATTTAATGCATGCATATATACATATATCTATGTTAATAAAATGTACTCTAATAAATTTAATTTTGTTGATTATATGGTGTTTTATTTTTGAAATTTTGTCAAGATAATTCTTAATAAGTTCAAATATTCTTATAAAATGATTTATTTAAATTTATCAGGTGCTGAGGCTCCTGTTTACTTAGCTCTTTTGCCTCCTAATGTCAAATCTCCTCGTGGTGAGTTTGTCTGGAATGATAAGAAGATCAAAAATTGGGGAGTAACTGAAGATTAATGAATATGGATATGACACATCAAAAGGTACTTTTTTTCATTTAATCTGTTATGCTATTTTATATTTGTTTTCTAACAAATTTTGATTATATTACGCATGTGCTAGCTGCAGAATTTCCTGTTTTATCATGCACTGTTATTAATTAATTGCAGGCTACAATTTGGAGCTCTGAAAATTAATTGTGGATCAATGTAATTCTTTGAAAATTGTGAAATTGTATAATTTTTTTATATTTTGTTATGAACCTTACAAATTGTTTGTCTATTCATTTTTTTTTAAATAAAAATTTTTAGCAGGCAGTTTTTTCTGTTATTTTTAACAATTTGTTATCTTGATTTAAAAGGGATTAATTACTTCACACAATACATTTCTTTAAAAAAATGGACACAGACTATTTTTATATCATTATTTTTATTTGTAGTAGTTTCTGCTTGTGATGGGAAACTCTAAAAATATATACAAATATACAATATAACTTACAAATTATCAAACAATTTTATTCTTTGTATTTACAAATGAGCTATCTATAGGAACAAATTTTAGATCAATATGGCAAAATATAACATTGTTTCTAAAATGCATATCTGAAATGTATTGTGTATATTTTATATAAAAATCATCACAAAAGAGCAATATCTTTTTAGAATAGATATATATAAAGTTAAGTTCTAATTTTTATTGTTTTAATTAAAATATGAAGCATGTTGTTTTGAACACAATTCCAGATTTTTTTGGTATATATAAAACAGTAATTATATTCTAGAATCGGTAACAAATATATTTTTTCTACGTCTTTTAAAAATGGAAGTTGTAAAATTTTAGGTATACAAAATTGCAATTCTAAAAAAGGGACATTGTCCCCGAAATACATATTACTATGCATAATTTTACTACATAGTTTACTGGCTGAGAAAAAATAAATCTTAACCCTACTAGTATATGTAACTATTCTTCTAAAATACAAAATATTTAATTTTTAAAAATAAGTATTTTACAGAATTTTAAAAAAAAAATCCTTTCTAGTAAAAGACATTCAAGTATAAGTTTGCTAATAATGGAGAATGTGAAAGAAAAATATATATATATATGAATGGTGTAGTATTGTGATATATCAGTAGAGAGATGATACAGTTTGGTCAGTTATGAATTAGAAACAAAAAAAAAAATGCTTTGTGAAAATGTTCCATACTTTCCTCTTTTCATCATAATTATATTCATCAGTCTTTTGGTCAGAAAAGAAATTGCACTTGTAATTTGTTTTTATGTAAACACATAATTTTCTGTTTTATGTAGGTAAAATCTACAGTTCTTCAACATAAGTAGATGGGAAAACTCCCATGTTTCCATTAAGCTCTCCTTGCCACCAACCATCCTCTGTCTTTTGTACTAATATGATAATATCACCTATAAATGGGAAAATTATTTATTAAATTTGGAAACAAAAAGAATTCTTTAAATGCCATACTAAAGCATGAGACATTTTAATTTTTGGATTTGGAAAAATAAATTTCCTTTTTCTTTATTTATAGGTTTATTAATAATTCCCTCCATGATTTCAAAGTACTGTAGTACAAAAACTAAGACAAATATAGCAAAAAAGAACATTTGAAAACTTACAGAAATATTCAAGTGTTATGTACATACTTTGCAGGTGTTCTCTGTGTGAAACCATGGTCACACTGCATACATCAATGCAATAGTCCAGTTCCTGCTACACTCAACTCAACATGGTACTATCAATATTATTGACTGCACAAGTTATCCAAAAACTTGGCATATTTTACATAAAATGAGAAGTTTTTGTACACCCTTTGCAGTTTGATGTAGCAGAACAGCATGAAAGGATAAAACATGCATTGATAGAACCATATTGAGTTGAGTGCAGCAGGAACTAGACTATCGCTTTGATGTATGCCATTTAACCAAGGTTTCACACACAGAACACCTACAAAGTACGTAAATAAAAGTTGAATTGTTTCTGCATGCTCTCAAATGTTCTTTTTTGCGACATGTGTTTTAGTTTTTTTACTAAAGTGCTTTGAAACCCAAGAGGGAATTATGAATAACCCTGTAGAACTATTATATCATATATTACATTGGCATTATCTGCTGCAATTTGATTTTGTACCAAAAAATGAAAATTAAGTTTATTATCCATGTAACACTGCCACACATGGCACTGTATTATATATTAGTTGGTTGTTGTGTTTATGCAAATGGAAAGTTATTTTCATATAGGACCGAAGGTCCTATATACCACACTGTATTATGTATTGATAAATTTTGATTATTAAATAAATATAACGAGATAGTGATTAGTTCAAATACTCTAAAATAGTGTTCAGCAGTTGATATATGCAAGCATTCTACATTTAAGAATTCAACCTTTATTATTTTTATTTTAAATGTATTTTCAGTAAAATGCTATGAATAGAAATACTTAATACTGTTAATAATTAATGTTTTCACAAGATTCAGAAAATGGCTTAGTTTTAAATAATTAAATTATCAGCTAAATTTTAATCATTGGAACAAATATATAACTTGTTTATTTTTTTCTCTCTCTGATTTTGGGGTCAACATCAATTATTTTCAATGAGTTACATAGTTCAGTATAAATCTGTATAGAATGAAATTATTCTAAACATTTTTTATACAATTGTTATAAAACATGCATTCAAATAACCTAAAAACAAAAGATTATTTTGAAATTTGTCCAAAAATTGTGAATAATGAAATGGAATGCCAAAGGAATCAGTCATTAATTTATACTATCATAATATTAAGGAAGAGCAAAAAAAAAGATGGTGAGCATATTAGATAGAAGTGTCCAAGCACCTTTTGAATTACTACCATATTAGAAGTTCTTAATTTAGATTTGAAAAAAAATTCTCAGATGCTATTCTTATTAATATTTTTAAAAAAATAAAAGTGCTGAATACAATATTTTCTGACTCATTTTTAAATTATAAAATTATCATAAAATATCGGATTGTTTACTGTAATCATTTTCTTCAAGTGCAACCTGATGGCATGTGTGCCATAAGTTGCAGATTGCTGCTCTTGAAATTGTGTAGATAGTGTGGAATATTAGAATATTTCAAATTCATTTTATCAATGATTTAAAATATTAGTTCTTGTTGCACATAAAATACTGAATTGTTAAAAATCAAAATTGAAGTCTGGTATATTTTGAACAGTTAATCAAGATAATCAAATCATTCAAATATTAAATCTGCCAAGGTTTAATATTTTCATGTTGGTAAGATACAAGAGGGCCAATTCAGATATTGTCTTTTTCATTTAATGGTAGTTAAAAGTATGGAGTGTGTCACCTATATAAAGTCGTGATTCAAAATGCCATTTCAATAAATAATTCATATATAATCAAGTTTGCGGTACTCAAATTTTATTTAAGATGATAAATAGATTTGTTGTGTGTTTCCGAATGCTGCTAGAACCCAAAGAATCAAATTAAATTTTAGGTAAAGACTTTTAGATCAAATTTTATTAGATTATATATAAATATATATATATTTTTAAATATTTTCTTTTAATATTATTGATCAAAATTATAAAAATTACCTGGATGAAGAGTTAATTCATCACTCAGTTTAGCTTCATAGTCATATAAGGCTCGACACTGAATCAGTGAAGATACTCCATTACAATGTGATGGTACATTTGCGTACAGATCAGTTGGAGCATCTTTCAAAATAAAATTAATGATATAAATATCTGAATGTGTATGAGAAACATATTCATATTTATATGCATATTACATATTTCTTTTTTAATTTTAAAGTAGAAAAGTAAAATTATAAAGGTATTACATTTTTTAAAACTTTAGATAATAAAATATAGTTCAGAATTTAACTGAAATATTAATTAATGTTTGCAATAAGTCATAATTTTTCTAAATCTAATATATATATATAGGATTAAAAAAGAAATTTTTTAAATGATTATTAGTTTTATATCCTTTACATTTTTATTAAATTTTGGTGTAAATTTATGAATAGTAAAATTGTGAATAATTGCTAATATGCTTAACATATTCTTATTTTAACACATGCAAAACACTATCACCTCCTTTCCAACACAAACTTAAATAGTTTTGTATTAAACTATTTAAGTTTTCCATGAATTGAAACTTAAGATGTTTAAATATAAAAAGTGATTAGTTTAAAATTATATCAAATAAAACTATTTTTTTTAAAATATTGATATAAAGTTATGCTCCATATCTTTTACTGCAATTAATTTTAGAAATGTAGAGTTATCAAATTAAAGTTGTTGTGTTTTCTTCTTTGGAATATCAAAAATATAGAGATTAAAATGATGCAACTCAAATTTTATTTTACTGAAAGCCAACAATGTGTATTCATATTTCTTCCTTAATAAATAATGTGCCATAGGATACAGTTTTGTGTACAATGTTTTGATACAATCTGTATCTATAAATAACCATGTACAAAACATTTTTATTTGTAGAATCCACCACAGTAATTTGTGCAAATCCTTTAAATTCACCTGAATGTTTCATTTAAAATATTCCATAGTTTTCTAATTAATAATCTTAACTTGAATTTATTGGCATATATGAAATATTTTACAAACTGTTTCTACAAGGGGAGACCCAAAAATATCTAGAATTTATTTTTTATTTTGCATTTTTATTGAACTTTACCATAGTCTCCTTCAAAATATTGTCCCAATGGTTCTGCCACTGTTCGAAACAGTTCTGAAGCTCTTGAGGTAGGATACTGTTCAAAGCGTGTTGTTAGCGTGTTTTCTTTGACTTCATCTACATCATTGTGTGAATTGCTTTCCCTTCAGACTTCTCTTCAACCATGGAAAGGGGAAAATGTCTGACAGAGCCAGATTGAGGAATTAGGGTGGATGAGGCAAGAGCATCATATTGCTGTTTGGTCAAAAACTGTCAAACCATCAAAGTTGTGTGGGATGGAGCATTGACATGACCTGTTAGTTTCGTAAGAAATTTAGTCAATAGTCTTTCAACAATCTTCTTCAATTGCACGTTTTACTTTGACAACGTTTTCGTCATTTCTTACTGTCAAATTCTGCTCTGGGGGTGACAATTTGCCAGATTTGTACTGGAAAACCATTCACATACCTCTGATATTCATTAAAGGTTTGTTGAAGTATCTCAACAATCTCGGGTGCAGTTTTCCCGACAGGAAAGCAAAATTTTTCGCACAATCTGTTTTTTGTGGTCGGTCATCGCACTAACCCTCAATCAGTTGAAACAAGAATGCACACAACAGCAATCCACTTAACTTAAAGTAACCTCAGCTTGCTAACAGTAGCGAGAGAATCCCATCTAACAGCACAACTCACAACTACAAAACATACACATGCAACAGTTTATTTCCAGTTATTGTTGGGTCCCCCCTCGGACTTGTTAGATTATATATATGTAAAAAGTAAAATATACTGAATAGTGCAATACCTTGCACTTGAGAGATATCAATGTCATGAGAGTCATTAGATCCAGAACCACTGCTTCCAGAATTTCTCCTTTCCATTCTAACCCAGTGAGGGATTTTTAGAACTGTTTGGAACATGCCCTGAAAATATTTATTCATTGTTAAAGTAGAGAACTATGTGTTTTAGAATATGAAGGAATATTTATAAGTTTTTTTTTATTAATAAATGGTAAAAAAAATAATATTTTAAAACTAATTTAATCTTATATTATGTACATATTAAGGTTTGATAAATACAACAAACTGTTAAGCTAAACAAATAGTTTATTAATGAATGAATAATTTATTTACATTAGAAAAAAGAAATTATATAAAGTTAACATTTGAGAATAAATAATTTTTATCTTCTGGTGTCTAAATCTTACAAGAAGGGGCACATTTTGGAATGATTTATTTGTTTATAAACATAAACAGTTAATAAATTAATATAATTTAAATCAACTTTGATTAGTGAATTAAATTATGTAAATATCTGAAATTTTGGGAGTTGAAACTATAATACACTTGAAATTATGAAAAGAAAGTATTAACAACACCTGTTTATTTTTGACTTCCATATGGGCAAATAACGGATGAGTTGGCTTATTGCGGCCATCTAGTTCAGCTATCGTGCACTGCATTTTATACCTAGTGGCTTCCAAATATGTCAACATTGCTCTCATCTAATAACACAAAAATATACATATGTTTTATACACAAGAATTGCTTGCAGACTACAAATTATTACTCAAAGAGTTATGAAAAGCAGTATTTTTTAGCTTTTAATGAAAATATTTATTTATTTTTATAATGGTAAAGAAAAATTATTTGTAAGGGCTCATCAGTTTAAATGCTTTAACTGTTAATATCAATGTTAAGAAAAAACTTAGTAGTATCAATACAGTTATTAAATATAATCAAATATTGTACAGAAGGTTTGTAAAAAAAAATTTTGATGCATAAATCAACAACAATAAAAGATTATAATGCATTAACATTGCATAATTTTTTATCCCCTTAACTGTGATATATTTCAGAAAAATGGACAAGTCAAAAAATGGTTTCTTATTACAAAAACAAAATTTTATAAATGCAATAACTATTATATTTATAATTTTTACATACACATGAAAAAGTAATGGATTATACACACACATCTTATTCAATTAGAGAAAATTAAACAAAATTTTGATGCTAAATATAATATAACTAGTATAATATAATATAAATACATAACAATATGGTTTTCAATGCATACATTTTACAAATCTTTTACAGTATGGTATATTCCAAAACACGATACTGCACACAAGCCCATATCGCACTCTTTGCATTAAACTCTCGTCTTATCCTGTTCCCTTTTTCATCGGTCTTACGACAGTATGTGAAGCACTGTCTGGTTGGAGTAGATTTTTTTTCCCCTGTTGGGTGGAATGTGTTCAGGAAAGTGTCGACTTGTGAGGTGCAGCAAGCTTATACTAGGATGCCCTGGTCCTGGTAGCTGAACATTTGACTTATTTTGTTTGACAATTGCTATTCTGTAGTTCATATTATTTTCCGCACTTCCTGCTGAATTTTACATATTGAAGGAATTATGTAATGCCTGGTCTAGGAGATAGAAAAATATCTTTTGGCAATATTTTTTACCTCATTTTCTTGCAACTGGGTAGTCTGTAAGATGTTGATCAACGACTCCCAAAGTGTTGTTGTAGTCAAGAACTACTTTTGGTTTCAATTCCCCCCTGCCCGAATTCAGTTCGGTCATCAAAAATACTGCACGTAATAGTTGCCCGAACTGGATTCAGGCTACACTGGCAAGGGTAAAACTTCCTTGAAACTCAATCAAATGAATTTTTTTTTTATTTGCCATCGTTCTACCTTTAGAGAATCTTTCAATAGCATTATTCTAATTTAATTTTCATTTTAGTTTTAAAAATTTTACTGAGTATAAAAATTACTTACATGTTGTAGTTTTTCAAAGACATCTTGTTGAGCATCAGCATCTCCAAAGGTCGGCGTCTCTTGGAAAACTTTAGCCAAATTCTCAACTCCTTGTTTGCCTTTCCTTTCAAGTTCTAAATCATGTTTTAAAAGTGATAGAAACCTCTGTAGAATTTCTTTCCTCCTTTCTTTTTTCATCTCATTGCCAAGATTTTCGGCCTGAGAACATTTGAAAATAAATTTTTAAACTGTCAAGGTATCAATTATTGTTTGGCAAGTAAGAAATAAAACAAAAATTGTTTGTAGCACACAAAATTTTTTTCTGTGGCCCATCATCTTCAAAACCTGCACATATATATTAATACCAAGGTTTCTACATGTTCGAAACCTTTTTATGTATCTATTAATCACTTTTGTCAATAATCATCAAATTTGACAGATTCTTCTATGGTGTTGACATTTTTATTTTAACTTTATAATAAAAATAGTATATTCAAGTCTTTTTGAATAAATATAAAGTATAAGAGTTATTTTTAAAATCTCTATTTAGCCTAAATAAAATTAATATATATCTATTTAGCATACTAAACATTAAATAATTTGAATTCTTTGTGGTTGTGTGCTTCCCCAACCTGATCCTCCTGTTTAAGTGCTAAAAGAACCATCAAAGCTGGATTTGATCGTTTGGGTCCCAAGCAGCGCGATCGCGCTGTTGAGATTTTATGTCGAGGAAACCCAGTACATTTCGAACATTATAGACAATTGACGATGCGTTACCGCTGTTGAAGTCGCGTGCACACAGATTTACTGAAGTAGCACATTACTCAGCTCTTTTTATTGTAAATAGTACATTTTACAATAGGTAAAACAATACTATAGCTTCGGTGTACAATGAATAAAGCGCTATCTCACCGCTTGGGTCTTTTCGAACTTATTCTGAGAAAGGGGATTCTTCGACAGTGTTTTTCGATTACCCCCGGGGTGAGTAAGTGAATATTAACGTAGCACTGTTCAGCTATACACGAGGGCTTTTGGCGACGGACCTCATAATTTTGAACCATGGTCAAGTGACAAGGACGACACCTGAGCTGGCAACGTGATGAAATAGAAACAGTTACAGGATTTATTTGTTAAAAAACACTAAAAAGAAAAATATTGTACAAAATAGTCACACTTTGTATCTTACGGGCCGCAAAATTATTCACGGGTTGGCCACCCCTGGCCTAGACCTGCCGGTGTCACTAACTCTAGTACTTAAAGTAGACATGACTACCTCACGAAACATCAGCAGAGAGATTCGGTTTTGTAGATTCCCCAGCTTCTCCTTTATCACTGACATATTTATTCCTGAAAGAGCCCTGTATCAACATACTTTGAGGGCCCTATATTGGAAAATCAATAAAAACGATCACTTTAAAAAAACATATTTGGAAGTGTTGAAATATATCTGTTGAAGTGGCGGTAGCCATGCCTCTGTTTTTTTATGTAATGATAAGACATGTATTACATAAAAGGCTTATTTATTTCTTGCTCTGGACTCGGTGACTTAGCAGCTTCTAATGCTGTTAAACATCATTATAACTTATATTGTATTTCTGAACTCTATTGGGTTTGCCTGTCATAGAGTGCGGGAGGTCACTTTGAATTCTCTATGAAAACATGGAGCTTCACAGAATATGTTCTTTATTACAATTTTTGCAATTTGAATTTTCCATTTTAGAAACCAAATTTTGGAAAATCAGATTCATCATTTGAAAATTAAAGGAATAATATAGAACCTTACTTCTTCCAAATACTGCTTGTCATTTTCTGAAATTCTTATGGGGAAAAGAAAGTTACTACAATGCATTCAAAATTATTTGTTAAGGAATCAATATTTAAATTGTAATATTAAAATATTCACATGTATATCTCTAATTCATCTCAATTTTTTAAAAAAATTTTGTTATAAAATATTATATATATTATATATATATATATATATAGTCCACAGCTGCAAAGTAGGGAGATAATTGAAACTTAAACCTTACACTCACATTACAGAACTTCTTTCATATTATTTTCATCGACTAAAAGAAGGATTTAGTGTTTATTTTTAAAAATTAAATATAATGTGGCCACCAACTGACAACAATTTGCTGGAAAACTGAATGTTTCATTTTATCAAATTAATAAATATTGTATATTTTCTCTCTCCAAATTCCTTTCAATTATATGTTCTTTTAATCCATTTTAAGCATTTAATAAATTATTTCTACACTATACAACATTAATATTAAGAAATTTCTTGCCAACGGTCTTACCATGCTAAAAACACTGGTTCTCATTTATCCGCCTTGTAGAAATTACTTGATATGGCAGGTTATAGATACATGCTGTACATTAGTTTCTATTCGATCAAATCACGTAATAGTGGAGTACACAAGGGGTGAGTTTGGGTATTCAACTTTGGAGACCACAACAAATTTTTAACTATTTTTACCATAGAGATTATCTCCTCGGCGTTTTCGAATATGTGTTTTTAGAATGTACCCCCTCTTTCTTCCATAAGAGAGGTCTGTGTACGACATGCGCCATTTAATAGAATAATCAATTGACTGGTTAAAATGGCAATCTCTAATTCGTTTCTCACTCAATATTTAATTCTTGTCAATTGCAACTTTAAATTAGATTTTCACATTGTTAATAATATTTCTTAAAATTTTATAAACAAAAAATATTATGTGTTATAAATTTTAAATTCATTTATGAAATAACAAGTAATATTAAAAAATTAAGTCAATTCCTACTTTGATCAACAAAAAAAATTCCTTTTAGTTACTTTTTATTAAATAGTTACAATTAATATAAATATGTATATACATATGACAGAATCACAACATAAGTGGCAACTATTTTTTATTAATTATCATTAAAGTATCGTATTGTCATCCAAAACAATCGTGTATATAAAATTTCGGTTCAACTGAATGCTTTGAAACGTGAGAAAAAAATCTTTGAAAGTTTTGACCCGAGTCGCTAAAAATGAAGCCAACGTGACTGTATCTGTAATTCTTCAAAAAACTAATTTCAGTCAATTAATTTTAATTAAATTATCGTATTGTTACTCAAAACAATAGTGTATAGAAAATTTCAGCTTAAATGAGCGCTTTAAAAAGTGAGAAAAAAACTTGACAATTTTGACACAAGTCGCCAAAAGTGATGTCAACGTGGCTGTATTTGAAATTCTTTGAATAATTAGTTTTAATCAATCAATTTTTATTAATTAAAATTAAATTACTATATTGTCATCCAAAATAATCATGTATATAAAATTTCAGCTCAACTGAATGCTTTAAAATGCATTTTACTAACGATTGAAAATTTGAACACGAGAAATATAGAGAGAGTGTGAACTAATAGTAGGAATTGAAAAATATTGTAAAATCTTACATAAAAATCTGGCAGGATTTGTTCTGGTACATTCGGTCCCGTTCCCCTGATTTCGATGAGCTTTTGTATGTCTGCCGGGACATCGACTGAGCTCACTGTGGTTTTGAGTCTTTCAGAACACTAAAGAGAAAAAATATTTTAAGTATTTATGGAGGCGTGTACTTTTAAAGTAAGTGCATTTTTTGTTTACTTATATGCGTTATCATCGGTGACAAATATGTACTCTTTAAAAGAAAGTTTCTGAAAAGCTGGCAACAGCAACACGTGATTGCATTTATCATGTGACTATGACATCATATGAATTTAGGTCAATGCGTTTTGCAATAACTGTGATAGAATTGAACTTACTCCATTTCGCAATAAACATCCTTAAAAACAATATTTTGTTCTGAGAACACTGTGAGAAGTATTCCATGTGAATGTATAAAAATTTTCATTTATGCACTATGTCAGCAGTTCTTAAATAGTGATCCATGGACCCCCGGGGGTCTACAGTGCCTTTGTAGATGGTCAGTGAAAGTCTTCCATTTAATGTCTTTTACAGACTCAGAAAGGCCTCGTGGAAAATTGAAACGTCACATCCTAGACTGGATAAATATTAATTGCGTTTTTTAATATTAAAGAATATTAATTCCGTTAAAAGGGGGGGGGGGAGAAGTGTTAAAAAGTTTATATCAGAGGCCGTTTTTAGGTTTATTGAGGAACCTTGAAATCACTCAGCCATGTGTTGGGAGTCAGGGAGGGGTGTTCAAAATCTTGGGGGTCCGCGATGTAAGCAGTGACGTTTTAAGGCATGGGCCCGGGGCGAAGGCCTAGCTCTCGGTGGGGGCCTCGTTCCGTTCTCGATTCCGTCTTAGTAAGATGATGATCCGGATAATTTTAATGTGGTCAAAAACTATTCCCGTACATAATCTCCGAAAAACTGGGAATTTCAAACTGCAAGTTAATTGGCAAAAGAAGTTAGACTGTATTATTATGTGATGACCGTTGTCCATGTCTAGGCCTAGACCTAATACCATAAACATTCATCCAACTCATTTAGTCGAAATGCGGCCATCGGTTGAGCTGGTTTGTGCCTAGGTTTTTGAGCACCATACAGTGCGTCGTGCACATTTATTTGTTTCAAATTACCGTTTGAACGAGTATTTGACAATGCATGCTGTATACTGTCTACCTTTAAAGATCTCAGGCAGGGCCTACTTTTGTATAGGGGCCCAGGGCCTCAAAGAGTCTTAAGACGTCCCTGGATGTAAGACTGATACATAAAGGAGGGGGGGGGACCTCGGCGATCGAAAGTTTAAGAACTACTGCGCTAAGTTGTTTAATTAGAAATAACATTTTATCCAATTGAAAACATAGCAAAGTATAGTGAATCTATGTATTGCATTGTGTTAATGTAAAAACATACGAACCTGGATTAAGGCAGGTCCCATTTGACTATAATGATTAGTATACTTCTGCACAAAATCGTGCATGCTGTTGAGACGTTCTTCCTCTAAATGTTGGAAGGCGGTGTTGGCTCTGTACACAGACGTCTCCCAATCTTGTCTGCATCTTTCAGCTTTTATACAGGAATTATAATAATCGATATCAGCTCTCGTCAGCAGTTCTTCTGCTTTACGCTTCTTAGCCTCCAACTGAAATAATAATAAAATAATTATGAACTTAACCCTGCATGGTTACGGAAGATATTCCTTATGTATGTGTATGACAGAAAAGTCCCAATCAGCCTCTTGGCGGCAATATGAATATTGAAGCTTTTGACATGTACCAAAAGTAGAAATTAATATATTTTCTTTCAGGTCTGATTTCTCATTCTCAATCGCTGTTTTATTTGTAAAACCAGGGGTAAGAAAGCTAAGGTAGCTAGATCAACAATAGCTTTCTGAGTGAACTCTGTATTACTTGTTAAATTTTATCTGTCAATAGGGTGAGACATCTTTCGATTATGGAACAGTTAATCACAAATATATATATTTGATGTTTATTTATGTAACATACTTGCATTTTCCCTATTGCTTTGACGCTTTTTGAATGTGTATATTAACATATTTCATCTTTACAGGATATCATATGGTTGCTAAAAGTAAATAAGAGTATGTTACTGTTTGTTTAGACGTAAAATAAATAAAAATTACAAGATAAATACATAAACAATGAGTACTTTCTTTGGTCAATGTGTAGTTTTATTAGGCATTTTTTCCCCCTTTTGTTCAAATCATACTTTATTATTTCCCAATATTATACTTACCGAACAACATAAAATACAAGGAAAAACAGTATTATGTTAATACACGAAGCCGGCTGAGTGGCATAGTTAGTTTGTCACTAGCCTTATAAGCCCATAGTTGCGGGTTTGACCCCGACCCAAGTCGACGGGTTTTCATGATGCATAAAATCAACTGCATCCATGTCGTATGATTATGCGGCATGTTAAAGAGTACCTGCTTGGCTAAGAGGGATCTCGGCAAAATTAAATTCCTGGTCGTATCGTCAGAGCTCAGGTGCCTCCCTCTAGGAAGAAAACTGGATGTTGAAATTACATTGCGGCAATTGGTACTCCACCTATATAGTGCAGCACTAAAAAGGGATACCAGATCCCGAGGAATGTATTAGGTCTGCAATGGTAAATACCAATCCGTTGCCCCATTGGAAATTTTAAAAGAAAAATGTTATTACACGGCACAATAAACTGAAATAAATAATACAGCTTGCGAATATGTTTTATCAACGGCGCCAGTTTTTTCCGCCTAAACGTGTTCTATTTTAACATTCTGTATAAAAAAAAATACAGATAATGCTATAAGTAAATACGACATCTCCAATTTTAAAATGAAGGGAAATGTTTTCCCGAGTCGTGAAAGGCTTGAATATTGAATACAATTTAACCGTCTCAGATTGCATAATTTTGAAACTCAAAAGCATAAAAGTAAAATTAATTTAAAAAATTGTGCAGCTTTAAGCACATGCAACTGAAGTTTCAAGAATGTGTCCTTATACTTAACAAGATACCCATTTGTTTAAAAAATGAATAAAAATTCTGAAGTAACGTCATTCATACGGCATATTTTTCAGTTTTGTAATTTACCTGATACATAGTGTGAAATAAAAACTGACAAACCAAAGGTTGTGTGCGTGCGCGTGTAATAATTAAATGCCGACTGAGTAACTGAAAGTCACGGTTGCATGTATGCGAGAAATTACATGGAATTTTTTAAACTATACCTAATCATTCCATCGACAATAACAATCAATTGTTACTCAATTTTAAGTATTTTAAATTTTACAGTAAAGAACTTGTCAACACAATACTGAAAATAAACAATTTATGTCCTCCAATCTTTCAAGTCTATTTTTCTCATATTTCAAAATTTCACTTAAGCTTTAGCATTTCTACGTAATTTTTTTTAAAAAATTGCGTGTGCCTTACCATTTTTTAAAACTTGTTATTTGAATTATCGAAAACTGGTAAAAGTACTCACTTTATGAATGTCTTTCTCCGTGAGGAGTTTTCCTTTGTTGAGCTTGCAGTCAAGAGCCTGCTCTTGCATTCTCTCATTTTCGCGGGCACATGCGTAGCTTATTTTCTTGGCTTTCAACTCTTCATTTCTTCTGTCATTTAGGGTTTTGAAGACTTTGTCTACGCTGTTTTCTAACTGGAATGGAGAGAATAAGATAGTTAGAATAGAAGAAAAATGTACAAAATCTTTAACTAGCCTGTGTGAGAAATTTGGAATTTAGTTAAGTGTTTATAAATCTGTGAAAAAGCAATTTTTTCTAAGTAAAATTAGGACTCCTCTAAATGAATTTATAATAAAATAAAAGCATATGATATTTGAAATATTTTTATTCTTCCTGAATTAGATAGAATCTTTTCTCTCAGATTGACTATCGAGGTAAACAGAAAATCTTTAATCGACATATGCGCGAATTCATATATATATATATATAGTTACAAATTTGCGTGGATGCAAAACACCTGATGGCTCTAATAGTTTTTAAACACTGTTACGCAAAACTGGGTAAATTTCCAATTCACGCGCCGTCCGCAAAGAAGTTTCACTTCAAAATTACAAATTTATTAATGGACAAGGAGAGAAAGAGAGATGAACAGATGACAACACAAAGACAAATCGACGCATATGCACTAAGAGATATTATAACAGTTTATTTACAGTAAGAAAAACGAGCTCGTTATAAACAAGCCTTGCAATGCTCCATAAACGGCTCTCTAGAACAGTTCCACTAGCAGGAACTCAGACATGAGTTCCTGAAGGATTCCTGACTGAAATGTCCTGAAGGATCTATTCCAGAGACTTCTCGAGGGTTCTTCGGTGCTATAATTTCTTGCCAAAATTATCGCTAAGGGTGATAAAGTCGCAATCTGGTCATTTTTCTCCATCTTCTGGAGTTACCATAATACTTTTCGAGTTCACCCTGGGAAAAATACTTTCCCTGTAAAACCCTTTTTCCCATAAGCAGTGTATCTCTGCAGGGAAAACAACATGCTTGGTGTATTTCAATATATAGAGAGCGAGTGTGTGTTTTTAATAATCTCTTTTAGAGGGACAGAAATGACTTGAACATTATAATAAAGGAATTATACAGATGTTGAAAACTTGAAAAGATGGATGCTGCAGTATTATAAATAATGCTAATAAAAGACAGTTTTTAATTTTATATAAAAGTAGGTTTTATAGCAATATATATAAACAATTAACTTATCTAAAAGTTAAGAAAATGTAAATATTTTTCTCCAGTAGAAAAGCGTTATGGTTTATATATAATTTACATAAAATATTTATTTTAAAAATGTGAAAGAAATTTTTTATGAACTCATCTTAAAGAATCCCACTTAAAACAATTTTCAAAATTAAAATACAATTTCTTCAAAAGTTGTCATATTGAATAATTAGGAATGCTACACTTTACAATTCCATTAGGTGGAGACCTAACGTGTGTGTGGAAGTTTTATAAGAGAGATAATTCAGTTTCACATCTTCGATTATCTGAAAGATTTTCATTTTAATAACAAAGGTCCATCGGGGAACATTCTGTTATGCATCTCCAGTAAATACCGATCAATATCGTACCAATAACGCAGAATTATAAAATTTGCAAAGAACCTTTTCATTACATTAAAGAAGAGGAAATCTTTGATAAATCTGTAAGATAAATGTATCTGAAGATCAAAATCATATCAAAAAGTAGGTGATATCAAGCTATAAAAAAGATAATGATTTATGTCTGTACTTACAAGCTTCCTTTGTTTGTGTTGGCACTCCAGTAGGACTTTTATGGGTCTGACTACATCCTCTTCTAAACTACTAGAAAAACACCTGCACGAAAAGAGAATTATTTTAATCTTTTTGACAAATGGCCATAATACAGTAAAAAAGAAATTCATATCTCAGTTAATCACCCCCAATATAGTTTCAGACAGAACTTATTTTTAGGCTTCATTTTATTCTAAAATTTTAATACATGAGTATTTGATGCAATGACAGGATGCATAATGATTACAAAAAAAAAAAAAAAAA
>BMAO01003405.1:0-19264 GCA_019973975.1 Trichonephila clavata
TATTTAATGAATCACCAAGAGAAATCTATTATTCTACATAATAATCGAGGAAAAGTAAAACATGAGTCTTTTTTCCCTTCAATATGGTCCAATAAATAACACTGATTATATATAGCTTTAAATATTATGATATAAGTAACCACTAAAGCACTCTTAACACATCTCACTAATATACAACCTCTGGCAATAAAGTTCGGGGAATGAAGTCAGAACGGCTGATTTGGCAACACTGGCGAAACAAAATGCTGCGCATGCATAGTGGCAGGTGTGACAATCTGCCCCCCCCCATCAATCAGTTTAGACTAAGGATTGCAGTGTATCGGACCATAAGTTCAATACCGGTGTTCGGTATTTTTTAAATCTTAATATCGGTAGTAGAAATTTTTTAAAGAAAAAAGAAAATATAGGTGTTTTTTTTATTCGCCAGTTATGTTAGAGTGGGTTAATATAACGAAAAATTAAATTGTAACTTTTAAATTATAGCAGTATATAAAGAATCACAAAAGAGTAAAGGAACATCTTATTTATTTAAATCGCAAAAATTGTGTAAATATCACTTTTAAGTCTGCGGTACAGTTAAAAATGTTTGAAATGTGTGGTCTTAAAAAATAATGCATTAATGGTACTGTCATTAAGCGCGGAACGCAATTATGTGCACAAGTTACGAGCTGTCGAAAACGCTATTTCGGCATCTACGCTAATTGGTAGTATTGTTCGCCTCTACGCGGTATACTTTTTCCAAGTATTTACCTCTAAATTCCTCATCTTCAAATAAATCGATTTCTCTGCGGATGGTTTTGGGTATAGCTGATTTCTTTATTGTATTTTGGTTTGTTGAAGTTTTTTTACTTATCGATAATTCTAATTTTTGTTCAAGAGTCAATTTCTTTTCACTATCGACATTAGTGTCATATTCATATTCGATAACTGTACCGAATTCTTCTGAATGTGGATTAGGTTTGTGGGTAAAAAGAACATTTACTATAAACTTGATCAAATTTGAATTGGTTAGTCTCTTTTCTTTTTTTCATTTTCATTTTTATAATCATGATGTTATGTAAAAACAAGTACGATATCCAAATAAAATGTGAGTAACAAGCTCCCCAATTTAAAAAATATCAAAATATTACGCACTTTCTTCACAACTACAACCTTGTTTTCCTAGATACGAATATCAACAACGAATTCTGTGCGTGTGCAGTATCGCTCTGAGCTGTAATATAATAGTTTGGGCCCGCCTCCTCGGATAATTCACATATTTTATCACATTTTTATTGTACGATGCAACTTTATATTCACAGTTTAATTAATTTCAACTGTTAGGGAGATATAAAAACAAAAATGTATACTATTTTTTTTAGGTTGGCGATCCCTGAACATATAGTAGAGACAATTTTAAAAAAACTCTAGTAAATACCGAAAAACCGGTATTTAAACTTGTGAATACCGGTATTACAAAATTATACAAAGGACTCCAAATTCCGGTATTCGGTTTCCTGGTATACCGGTATTGCAATCCCTATTTGAGACTCATTGTGTTCCGTGCAAGATTTGTTTTACAAAGTGCTTGTTTAGTACGTTGGCTCTTAAGTGAGAACAGGAAAATAAACGAACAAAAAAATCTATTTAAAGTTTTGTTTTAAGCTTGGCAATACACCAAAAGAAACTTATACGATGCTGGTACGTGTTTATGAAGATCAAGCACAATCCATGAAGTGTGTGTACGAGTGGTTCGCCCGTTTTTGAGAAGGCCGGGAGAGTGTTTCTGACAACCCTCGTAGTGGGAGACTGGCGATCCCCGTCATTGACGAAAACATTGAGAAAGTGAGGTTATATTAATCACTAAAGATCGTCAGTTAACAAAGCGCATGATAGCTGATGAACTGTAGATTAATCGTGAATCCGTTCGACAAATCGTTACCCAGAATTTAGAGATGAGACAAAGGTGTTATCGATATTGACGATATTCCTAACATTCAACGAAACGTGACGAAGCTTTTGAACTCCATTCCAAAAGAAGACTTCTTGCAAAGTTTCCAGGACTTATATAGCAGATCTCAGGGGTGCCTTAGTTATGAGAGGTGACTATTTTAAAGAACAGTAAGGTAACATTCGTTAATATTTCATCTTCAGTATAAGCCCTTCGCGCACTCGACAATCTTATTTCCCTTCATTTCATCTACGTTAATTTTACAGAACTATTCACCGAACTTTATTGTCAAAGGTTGTACGTACTTCGTTCACATTGAAAAAATTATGAAAAGTACAAAAATCTTACCTCTTTTTGAGTAGAAAACTTGTATATGCTTTTATTAATTAATAGTCAAGGTGGTTATGTTTAGTCTTCATAAAATATACTATAACTGTAATGACATTTGTTTTTCGTTTCTAATTATATTACCATATCACTGAAAATGAACTTTACTAAAAGCAAGAACAAACCGGCAACGCAAAACAATATCAATAAATTGAAGTGTTATGGTGCCAATTTACATTGGTAGCCATGTCTCACTTTCAAAGTTCACTAGATACACCTGTAAAAAGTCATTAAACTCAGAATGAACTTCATTAAAAGTAGTGCGGATTATACATTTTAAGAAAAGTATAATCCATATTTTATAATACGTTTTATTACTCGTCATTTTCGGAACTAAGTCTTCATAAAAATATATATATAATATCCCAACTTTTCCGCGTCTTTCACGGGTCACCAGTTGGCGACACAGATCTATGTAGCAGCAAAAGTCTTTTACTGAGATTGATACATTAATTTCAAGCGTATAATTATTCAAATTTTTTATCATGAATGTTAAAAATTATGAATAAATGTACTTGAATGATCCATAGAAAAAAGTAAATGGAGTTAATTTTATTTTTACATTGAAGTTTTGTTATGATTTTGCCATAGTTTGGCGTTTAACAGAAGTAATTAACTAATGGGACGTATTGTTATTAATCTTATTTTGCATATTCCATCCATTGAATTTTTTTAAGAACATCTTCATAATATTCTGCATATTTCGTTCTATTAGTTCAATTAAAATACTGTAGGTTGTATATATACGAGTTCTGTTTACATAAAAAATAACAGTTTAAGACCTTTAATGGTTAAGTAATGCGGATACATTAAGTCGGATACCTTAATGGTAAAATTAAGGTATCTGACTGGTTACGACACCTTTTTTTTTTTTTTTTTTTTTTGTAAAATGGAGATATGGGGGGAGGGGTTATTTTTAGATTTGTTTAGTACATTTTCAGAAAAATATGCTAAAATTAAGAAGATAAAATGAAATTATTATTACTAAAATGGGAAAAAATAGATAAAAATTGACAACAAATAGCATAAACGTGGCCCATTCTGTACCAAAGGTTTATAAACAAATTTAAAATTTTTTCATTCTAATGTGCTGCTATGTTATTCATTTTTGAAATGACCTTCAAGATAAGAGATATTTTCTTTTTTACAAAAATTAAAGTACTTTACCTCAGTTATTATATGAAATTGTTAAAAAACTGTGATTATATTCACATAAGGGGCTGAAAATTTTGAAAAAAACAATGATCGATAAATCTGGAAGTTCAAACAAGTCTACTATTATAAAGAACTTGCAGAAAAAATTTCATTTAATTATTTTCAAAACTTTCTTAGCAATCACTGGCCCCGTTTGATTATTTTCAAAAAATCACATTAAAACGCGTTTTAAAGTATGACATATTGCTTTAAGTAATGGCATCTGCTTTTACTTAAGCACTTGTAGTGTTTGTTCGAGTGAACGGAAAATAATAAACTTGGTATTTTTATAAAACTAATAAAATGGCCTATAAAATAAAATCATAAAAAATTTTTTTGTCAATTTTTGGCAAAATTCACAATTTTAGGGTAGTCGGATACCTTAAAAACTCCAGAGTTCTTTATTCTTTGAAACAGTTTTAAGACAAAAATAAACTTTAATCTTACGATCACAATCTATGTTATTTTAACCAAAAATACAATGAATGAAAATCGTGCATTCAAAAACATCTTGATAATAAGTGTCTTCTTAAACGTTAGGTCAATGTTCATTTCAACGAATGTTTTATAGAATATCTTCCATTTTACTCCTGTAACAAATTATTTTACATCGAAACTATCTCATGAAGAAAGTGGAAAAGACGATAAGAAAGATAAAAACAGCTGTCACATAAAAGAAAATATCAAAAATCTACGAATATACGTTCCCAAAGAAATCTTTACTAGTGAGCTTTGTCATATTGTCTTTCGTGCCCAAAAGTTATCGGTTCTAGGCTGTCAAGACATCTAAAGCAAATTTGAAATATGATACTTGCCAGCTAAGGAACAAATTGCTTGTCCACCTAACGTAGGGAGTAAGGCATATGCCGCTTTCAAACGGAAACTGAAACTTTTGTTTTCGATTTATGTTTCAACTGACAGGGATGACAGGAAATTTCACCGATTGCTGTCCAAAAATCTTTTCTTGCAATGTGATATGCGGCGGCTGAAATTTAAAGTGTCAGAGGATTATGAAATATTACCTCGAAAACAGCTGCGAACCAGAAGTCAAAGAGAAAAGTCTTAGACTAAACCTTTTAACTAGTAAAGGGTTTTATTTTATCTTTCCGTTTTAATCATTAGTTCATTTCTTAGATATTAAATCTGTTTGAAAACTTCGGGTTTAAAATATTTCTTCCTATTAAGAATCGTTGCAAGTTCAAATTAATCTAATTGTTTCTATTATTGCATTATGTATGTGGATATATGTTAATTTATAAACACAATCAAGTTATCTTTTTATTTGCTTTTTAGAAAGGATTTAGTATTGAGTTATATATATATATAAGATTTCAAATTTATAAGTACTAAATTTATAGCTTTTTCTTGGAACCAATGAGATTTATCAAGGTAAAAGTAATGTAATTTTTTTAGTTATATATTGCCTTTAAGTTATCCTTTAAATTAATAATGTTCTATATGAATTTTGATAGGAAAAATTTTGTAAGAAACTTGTTTTTGCAATTTTGTGATAATAAATCCTGATGACAAACTAGCGATTTGAAAATTGTACAAATTGATACATTTAAGTAATATAGTGATTCTATTATTATGATGTATATATTAATATGGAAAAATTATCACAATTATATTTTCTAGTTTTCAGTTTTCTTTCATTCCCAATATAATGAATTAGTTTAAATATTATTCGCAGTACATAAGTATTAATTATATATGTATCACATTGTCCCCGACCGAAGGCGATAAAAAACCTGAAACACTGAATCATAATATTGAATTATTTGCTGAATATAATGATACATAGATATTTTCAAAAGAAAAAGCACTTCAGAGTTTTATAAATAATGTGTTTGATATTACATACAATGAATATAGTAATATGGTTTTTTATAGCAGATTTATTATACAGTATACTATAAAAGTGACCAAAACGTTTAATTCTTGGTTGTAAAATATTATCAATTAATTTAAAACATAAAATTAAACCCTGATTCAAATAATAAATAAATTACCATCAAGAATAATGTATTAACAGTAATTTTTAGGTAAAAAATAATAATTAAAAAAAATCAATGTTGTAAGAAATTTATGAAATGATTTAAAAAAATTCAGTAATTTGGTAAATACAAAATTATTTACTACACTTGAGTTTCGAATTTAGGAGTGATAACTAAATAAAAAGATGAATAGATCAACAGTTTTAGCTAATTATTCTTTTATTCCGTACAGTTTTCTTTAAAAGAACTAGGGAACTGAAATTTTTTTTTTATTTACGTATTTAAAAATTATATCTTAGCATTTTATATAATGCTTCTATTCAAGAAAATGATACAGGGAAAAATATTGCACATACTATTCACACAATTTTAAAAATTTAAAATTCTCTAAAAATTTGGCAAATTTTAAAATTCTACTCCTTTTGTAATTATTAATTTTTTTATTTGAATTTTTTTTTAATATTGTTATGGATATTCTGAGCAACTTTAGGGATTGATTTTACAATAACTTAATTAGTTTTTAAGAAAAAAATAAAACGTTCATATATGCATACTAAAATTCAACGAAATAACCTATACCATCTACATTTTGATTCATTAAAAAAAAGTATTGTTTACAACAAAATGGATGCCTAATTTTGTTATATGCTTTATATATGACGCACTTTATTATTTGCACTTGGGTATCACAAACTCTTTTTATTACTGAGAAGCCTAAATAAAATACATTCTGCATATCAATTTATGACAATGTTTTTATTGATTTAAATTGCAGCTATATATATGAATGTTTATTAGCTTGGGGAAAACGTAGACTGAAGTAAAACTCAGTATAGAGAAGCTAGAGACTCTCTCTGCGTTTGTTCCTTAATTCAAAATCCTTTAATTAAAGATTATTTATGAAAATACTAATTCTTTATATGGCATTATTCCGGAAAAGAATTTTCAAACTAGTTACTTGTCTTTGATGTACCATCTAAAAAATTGGAACATCATCTCTCATTGTCAACGCTGTCATTATGAAGAAAGTGGAGGTCTTTATCCAATAACAAACCGAACAGGAATCATCCAAATGATCATGAATGAACATGATCTTACAGTTCAGTCAGAGTTGGTTTAAAGTTATTCACAAGGACTGCACACCTCAAAGGTGTCTGCATGCTGGGGTCAAAGATTACTGACTCTTTTTCAAAAGAAAACACGCGACTTGCCAAGGAAGAACTTGAATCACATTTGGTGCAAGACGAAAACAATTCCTTGGGCACTAATTAGTTTTGAATGAAACATAGACCTATCAGTATAATCCAATGAGCAAAGAGATGAGCAAATAATGAATGTATAGCGAATTACTTTCCCCAAAGGGAAAAAAAACATTGCAGGGGCGGAGATTTGGCTATACAAATAATATCATTCGAGAAGTAAAATAAAGATTTTGAAGCAATAAACTGAGTCCCACAACGCTGTCCTATAAAAAGTCAAGACATGCTGGGAAAAATAAATAATTCTAGATAGTAATTATGTAGATAAGTGGAGCAATTATTTTTAGCAATAATTTGCACTTTACGATAGATACTCTCTCGTATTTCTACTGATCAAAACTTACCGTATTTGTAAATGGCGTCAACCTATATTTCTACATTAGATTTTGGGTTGGAATTTGATAATGAGTCAAAAGTAACAAAACATTTTCTTCTTGATAAAAAGATAAAAATTTCATTACACAATAAGTAATTATTTTTAAATATTCAAATTTATGAATATTTAAATAATAAGCATACCATATCTTTATTTAATAAATGATATTTTTGAATATTTTAGTTTTGACACTTTCTTTGTTGAAAATTTGATAGGAAATTGTAGATTCTTATTAAAAGACACAATAACTTTATAACCAAGATTTGCTTGGGTTAAAAAGTTTTAAAGCTTTTTTATAATACTGATATTTCCTCC
Source organism: Trichonephila clavata (assembly GCA_019973975.1). Classification (NCBI taxonomy): domain Eukaryota; kingdom Metazoa; phylum Arthropoda; class Arachnida; order Araneae; family Nephilidae; genus Trichonephila; species Trichonephila clavata. The sequence goes on from BMAO01003405.1 coordinate 7,459, forward strand.
CAGTTCTGCAATAAATCCTGAAATTTTTTTTTTCGAATTTCCTTTCACTCTTGTTTTAAAACATTTAAAATAAGTTAAGAAAAATTCAGACAAATATCGAAATTATCCCGAAAATTGTGAAAATTCAAAATTAATTTGCAAAAATTTCAATTTTTAATTTTAGCGATATTGATTTATATTAATATTTGTATCTTTTACGGCAAAAGTTTTAACTAAAGTATTTGTTGATTAAAATCTATGCGTCAAAATTTTTATTTAAGTATAATTATTACATTGCACATAGAATCAATGTATTACATTAGATGAACTGAGAGACAAGATTAAATTAAAAAATTTCAATACATTTTACATGTTTTATTTTCTGTCACGTGGAGTATAATTTTCCGCTTTACATAAGGTTTCAATAAAAATCCTTCTTTAAATTTCTTGAACAAGCTAAACAGTCATAGGAATCTTGAACTTTTCTGAATAATTCTTGAATAAACACGATAAAAAACTTTATTCAAGGTCTTCGACATCTTTGGTAAAATTCTAGTTGAAAGAAAGTTTGTTTGTTTGATTATATGCTTGCTGAAATAACGACTAATCATTCATTGCTGACTTGTGCTTGGAACGTTTTTATGAATTATCTCTTTGTTTTAGAATGATCGACGTATCTCATGCATGAATGCCATAAATTGTTTATTTGGCTTGTTAAATTCACAAAAGCACTGAAATTATATCAAAATAAGTATTATTTTTCTAAGCAAATATTCCTGAATTTTTTTTTAAATCGCTCAACCATTTTAGATTTTAGAGTTTTTACATTGTTCCAAGCCCTTGAATGTACATCTGAAGTGGTTTAAATCACTTAGAAAACTATAATGATTTCCTTAACCTAGTAACACAAGCTATTTCTATTGTAAAAGCATAAATAAGTAGCTATTGTCTTAAAAATATTGAAAGCATAATCAATTGGATTTGCTATTCACTTAAGTTTAAAAAACATTCTAATGCATTAAAAGATTAGAGCAGTGATTCTCAAACTTTCAATATTTGCGACCCAATATTCAATCATAATTTTCATCGCCCCTCCATAGAATAGCAATGTATTGAATTCAATAATACTATGATGCTAAAGCTACAAGACGATTACAAGACAGTAAGTTTTTTAACTTTGAAAACAAAATTGTTTGAATTTTAAGAATCAGCAATGCTCACATAGGTAACCAAACAACTTCAGATTGTTTTTAAAAAGAAACTACGCTGATGGTTCAGTAATAGTGTGTGTAATTGATTTTTGTTCATTGTCTGTTGCCCAACTGGGAACAGCAAGCGTGGCTCTCGTTCGTGCATGCGATTCATTCTCTCTCTATATATAGTTATCAGTTCCACCCACTATCAACTCCATCTTACAATAGTTGTTTGCTGTATGCGTATCTAGGCGTTAATTGTTGCTAACGATTGGCAAGCAGTCTGAGCTAATTGTCATGTTTGGTGTTAATATTTCTCAATAATGTTTGTTTACGATGTATCACATAAGGTTTATTTATAAAATGGATTTGAAAGCATCAAAAAAAATAACGGGAAAATACTTTGACTGCTGTACGTTTGATCTTCCGAAAGATTTATTAGCAAATAAATTCCCTACATATACGGGAATGTTCTTCGATATATTCTAAGTGAGGTTTTAGTTAGAAAGAAAACAACAACAACAAAAAAAGTGACTTTTTCATTTAACTATCAAGTAGCAAAAAAAGTAAGACACATTTATGTTAAGAAGTCAAAGTCCACACAGTTTATGATTACAGGATTTTCGTGCTCACATCATTCACAGCTATAATTAATATTATAACCTTTGGGAATCTTAAATCCGGGACAAGAAGAAGTATATTTAAAAAGAAAATGAATGAATAGATTAAACTCTCAGCAAATAAACTCTTTCATGCACTTGCTTACAAATATGTAGAGAATTTATATTGCCTTTAAGAAAATTCCCTGACCAATTCCTGTTCAAATTAAAAATTTTTGAATGCATAAACAATTTTAAAAAATTGACGTCCTTGGAAAAAGATTTATCAACATTCAGATGAAGCATTGGACACAAGAAAGTTTAGAAATTTAAATACAAAAGAAACAACAAATTAGAAAATTAAAGGAAAATTTACGTCTTGAGGAAGGAGTTCCTAAATCCGATTTAATCCATTAGGTCAACGTTTCTCAAACTGTTGGGAGTGTCTCCCTACGGGGGTGTGATAACTTTATGAGGGAGGGCAAGCACATTAAAAAGTCGTAAGCAATTAATTATTTTAAAAAATTATTAATTTAATGAATGAGTGAATGAGTGAATATTAACGTCGCACTGATTAGCAACACGAGGGCTTTTGGCAACGGTCCGCGTAATTTTGAAACATGGTCAAGTGACGCAGACGACACCTGAGCTGGCACCCCCCTCTCCTAACTACCACACCACACCATCGGGAGGACGTTTGAGCTCTCGACATATTTAACGTGCATTAATTTAATGAAAGTAAACAAACAAAATACATTCTGTATAATAAAAAATAAAATATATTTACACTGATATATTAAACCTTTAAATGCATCAGTACTGCACAATGCATTTTATAATTAACACTACTATGAGAGAAGGTTTAATAGTCACCAGTTTCCCATGGACTTGTCAAATATACAATGATACACAAAAATTAACACCTATTTGAATAATTTGTGCGGTTTATGATTAATCCCTCAGCTACATATTAAAAGTTACGCAATTTGCTCCCCTATACCACCATTTTCCACGCAAGCACACGTATGTGATGTATTGAGGGGGGAATAAAAATAAGCAAATCCTCTCTGAAGTAAGTAAATCCTTCGCAAAAACTGTCAAGGTCATTTTCTTGTATTCAAAAGTCTTCGGATTAAGCAGTGCACAGAAAAGATCGTACTTCGGAAAGACGTATCTATACGTCCTGGGAAAATAATGCTTTGGGTGAGAAAGACGTTTATATACGCTTGTGGCTATTAACAGGTTAAAATCTTATTGTAGCTTTAGAGTCAAAGTATAGTATTATTGAATTCAATACATTGTTATTGTAAGGAAGATGGAGGGAGGCGTGATGAAATTTAAGATTTAATATTGGGTAGCAAATATTAAAAGTTTAAGAAGCACTACTTTAGGTTGAAGCATAGTTTTTTCGACGTAATAGAGTCATATTATACAGCTGATGAGGGAATTCAATGATGTATACAAGCAAATCTAGACTCTGAGAAGGGGAAACTCTGTTGTAGATGCAGATTAAGTTTAAAGTTGCAGCTTTGAATAACGATGACTATGGAGTATCTGACCTGCTGTAGCATATAGTGTGCTTCAACAGAATGATTTGGTAATTAAAACATATAATTCCAAAGTTGTTCATTATTATAAAGTTAGATAGAAAAAGAAAAACAATAGAAATGTGATTTACAAAACAACAGAGAGTATTCAGTGCAACTACATATTATTTATTTTTAAGTAAGAAAAATATCACATACCTTAGTTTTAGAAATAATTGAATCAAAACAATTTTCTTCGAATCATGAAAGGGGAGCATTATTCTTTTATCTAACAACAAATTCCGATTAATTTTGGCTGTTTGTTTTCATCTTGTATTTTATGTTACCTAAACTAAAAGGGGTTTTCTCTAAAAGTATTACCTATACTTTCATAAAATGAAGAAATGCACTTTTAACTTGGATAAAAAAAGTTCATCTGCCACACGCTCGCAGTCGAAAGATATATGAAGTTAGTGGTAGAAACTTGGTTTAAAGTCTGTGAATACCAGTGAAATAAGGTTTAAGACAATAAGGCTTGTGTGAGAAATTTCAAATATTTTACTAAACACACTTTACAATGTTAAACATTTTATTTAGACATCATTTGTTGTAATCATAAAAAAACTACGAGATATTAAAATAAATCAAAGCCGAAACAATTTCAAAAATTTACAAAAATTGTCAAATCATTTCATTCTTATTTTATTAAATTCAAAGGTATCAAAAATATCGTCTAATTAGAGAAACACTTTTTATTTTCGTATGTTGTACTACTCATCTTAACTTCTCTTGCATTAGAATATTAAAAAACACATTACGGGGGAGACTATAAATAATTAGTTAGAAATACTGTTAAAGTTATTACAATATTTTTCTAATATTTAGATGCTTTATACAATCATAAAATATCAGATTTTAATATTTTTTCTTTAAATATACATAAATTCCATCTTTTTAACGATATAGCGATTCAAAATATGAACTTCAATTTTTTCGCACACATCTTCTTAGAATATATTTTAGGGCGGAAGGATATATTTATTCTCTTGTTCTTATTTAAATATGGCATTATGTGTAAATTCTCAAAAAAAGGAAGGTAAAATCCCCACATTAAAGCACTCTTAACCACAAGTATTTCTTTCCCGATACAGTTGACGTACTTTCTTACATTTCTTTCTTGCTTTTGACGTTTTGTTTTATGAAGTTTTGATGTGCGAATTTCATTGGTTTAAATTACGATTAAAAAACATTGATACACATAAAAACTTAATTTTTATGAAATTAAGTATATATCTATATCATTCTATGTTTATGATTATATTTGATTTCGATTAACGACGCACTATGAAGTGACCCGAGAACTGTTGGCAACATAACTCACAATTTTGAACCACGGTCAAGTGACTAAGATGTCACCTGAGCTGGAAGCCTGCTCTAATAATTTCAATAATACATGAATAAGAGGACTTCTATCCTCGACAGATTTAGCGTGCATCAGCCTTTGAGATGGTTGGTATTCAGTTGTATAAGGTTTCGAACCCGCAACTCAACAACACCGGTTACGAACTCACGACCATAAACACTCGGTACCAGCAGTCGCTATATGTATGTAGAATATCCCATGGAACTTTCTTTGTAAAAGATTAGATCATATCCTTTGCAGAGGACGGCAATTTTAGTCAAAACAGCATTCCACATCAACGCCATCTAGCTTACTTATAAAACACTGATGCGATTTATTTTTCGGCAGAGGCCCACTAACACTTGACAACGAAGCAGCGTTTTCGCGCATCCGCTCCTTCGCCAACACTAGGCGGTAAGTTAGAATCGCAACGCATAATGAGTTTATTTAATCTCTAACGTCCTTCTAGATGGAATAATCTAACTTCCTTTATTTTTAAATGCCTGCATGTTCCAATTCTATTCTGTAAATATTTCCCCTGTAAATACTCTCCTTAAACTCATAATAAATTATTTAGTTTGCAACAAGTTTCTTTCTTTAAATTATGTTGTCTATTTATTCAAAGTTAACCCATGGATCGTAAAAACCCCTAGACATCCCGCCAATAAAAAAACGCTATCTAACTTTTTTGGAAGATTTCGGTTAGATTCTATATATATATATATATATTGAGGTTTTAGTAGTAATAAATATATATTAAAAGTAAAAATCGTTTTATTTTGTTGTATTTCCTTCTAATGACACTTTTTTTATATCAAACAAACATATCTCTGATACTAAGGAAGTTTGAACTGGTGTATAAAAGTGCTAAATAACATACACACAATAGTATTTTATATTATTATTTGTACACTAGTAGATTCAAAAACAGCTCAGTAATCAATCACCTGTGAAATCTACATTATTAGAAGAATATTTTATTCAAGAAATGTAATGGGCTTCATAACTTCCCAGAACGAAGTAACCATTGTATTACAGCACCAAACTAGTCTTTAATGATAACATGGTTACTTACATCACATAATGATATCTAAACAATAAAGCGATTGAATGGAGAGCGTGATCTAAATATTATGCAAATTCGGTGAAAAAGAAGTTAAACATTAACAAGACTACAATGTAACGAGTTTATGTTTAAGAAGTGTTCCAATTATATACATATTATTTTGTTAACAACGCAATAAAAATATATAGAAATAATTTCTTGCACACATTACTATATCCCAAAATTTCTTACATAGACACTTCAGAGTATTAATGCAAAAATTCTCCAGTGTTAATTATGCTCCAAGAATATTGTGTTCGAACCTAACAAAACCGTATCTCCATAAAAATTTAAAATTTGTTATATTTTTTTTCTATTTTATTTTAATAACTAAAAATTTATTTTATACCAGAGTCACCAACCGGTAATCGATGAATGGTCAGTGAAAACTTTGGTAGTCCGCGAGAAACTAGGACAGTACTCATGTTTTTATGAAGAATCAGTTTCAAAAACAGCAAGTAACAAAGCATGTAATTGAACATAGATTAATCTTTTTTAAAAACTTTAGCTACTACTTTAACGAAATTCCTTCTGAGTTAAGCGAAATATCGGCTACTTTGTGGATTGGCGACATAATACTTCATTTTGTTGATATTGCTCTGAAGTGCGATTTGTTCCTGCTCTTTCTTGAAGATTTTGTCAGTTATATGGAAATGTAAATAGAGATGTAAAAAAATAAGTGAAAATATGGTTATTATGATCTTTCATATATTAAATCAATGATATTAGTGGTCCTCTAAACATAAAATTACGCATTAGTACTAAATTAAGTTCTAGAAGTTGGCAACTGCTACTTTTATACTACAGTAATACTTCTTCCAATAGCATATATTCATTTTTCTTGAAGCATTTATTAAAATATTCAAGAATTGAGTGCACTTTCTTATATGCTTCATGGCTTTTTTTGACGAAACCGACACAGAAATGGAATTTTTCGAACAGGGGAAATTTATGTCACGAATAGCAATAATGAATAAATAGGAATTACTCCTAACTCTCATTTAACTGTACGTGGATTTGACTTGGAAGTGATTAAGCATATCCTAAACAACCACATAGTAAATAAAAATGATAAACTCATATTTGGAATTTTTTAAATAGCTTTATAAATAGCCGAAATGAAGCAATGGAATATTAAGAACAAAAAATGTATTTTCACTTTTATTGCAAAAAGGAATTATCAGTGTTTTCGGCTTTATATTATTTTGAAAGTTATATCATTAACTGCCTTATACATATATAGAGTATATCCCCCTTTATGAATTTTTACAATTTCTTGAGTTATACAGAAAACATGAAGTCCTTATTTGAATAAAATTTGATAATACTAGTAAGTTTTGCATTATATTAGCGACGAAAATTAGTTAGATTTATAATTAATTTGCTCTTCTCATTTTCTATCGTACAGTCAATATTTTCCTAGTTGTGTTGTACTTTAACTGGGATCTACATTGCATTAATTAATGCAAAAAATAGGAATGCTATAATTTAGAATTAATAACCATTAGTAAGAAAAATAATTATAAATAATCACCATATATTTAAGTTTATGTGCTACAAAAAATAACGAAAAATAGTTATGGTACATACAAATTCGATTAAATGTGCAATTTGTTTCAATTTTGATCTGATCAGTGTAAAATATCAAAAACAAAAATAATTATATGTCTTTTATAAAAGCTCATTTATTAAAATTTCTTAAAATTCAGAACGGGAAAAAACAGCATAAAATAGCTTTATGATTTTAAAGTATAAAAGTACAGCGCTCTCTTTAGATAAGATGTATAAAAAATATTGTAAGACTGGGGGGGGGTCAAGCTTAATACTATCATAATTTATTTTATCTGTTAAATTTGAGAGTCTATAATTACAGATAAAGCCCTTTGAAAATTAAAATATTTAAATATAGTGTCTCTAAAGGATAATTAATATAAAAAAACTTATTTTTTACCACAAACTTAGTTAAAAACTCATTTTTAAATAGCATTGCAATAATTAAGGCTATATTTATGAATAAATTTTATATTTCAGAATTTACAAATTTTTTTAGGGTATTTATTTTTTAAAATTGATTAATGGTTATTACGCACTTTAATAATTATACATTAATATTAATTTTTGAAAAGTATAACAAACTTAACCAGAAAAATATTTCTACTAAAATATACAGTATAATATAAGAGAAATATCCATTTTTATTTTGATATTTATTTAACCATTAGGGTAAATGAATGAAATAAGAATAAAACCAAAATTTTGCAACAATAAAAATAATTAAATATATTTGTAAATTATTCTAATATATTTTTGTTAGATCACGTTCTTTATTTCATAAAGAAATCTTATTTTAAATAATTTCGCTACCATTGTAATTTTTATTATTGATTCACAATTATTATAAATACCCGTTTGTCTGAACTATGTTTGAAGGTATATAAAATTCAAGATAATACCTCATTGATTACCTTACGAATTTCATTAGAACAGATAATCTTTAAATGTAGGAAAAATTAATTATTTATTAAGGATATTATGTCTGTAATAAATCACCTCAGTCCTTTAATATTTTATATGAAACCAAATGTTGTTTTTAGCTGTTGTTCATGTAAATCATTTATTATATTACTAAAGAGAATAATTTATTAAATCAATCGCGGCTGTAACAAAACTTTTTTTTTATTATATAGCATTAACAGAGGTCAATTAATCAATGTTATGTAAGAAATTATCACTTCAAGAATGAATGAAAATTTTATGGTATCTAATATTAAAAAAACATACGCAGAAAAAAATAGCTACTGATCGTCGAATCTGAATGGCTCATTAATACGTGATTCAGTTTTGTTTTTGTAAATTGCCTTTTTATCTTACATAATTTCTGTAATTAAAAACTATTATTGGTGCCTGTTTTTCTCACCAATTGCTGCAATTAGAATGTTTAAATGTGTATTGGATTCACGTTTGGGATCTTCAGCTGTTACAATTGAATGAGTCAATGACCTATTAGTACCAATACCCTTTAAACTGATTTATCTTTCTTAAATTTGTACTTTTTTTCCATGAGAACTGACTACAGCTTCTAAGGCGGCTTCTTACGCCGCTCTTGAACAATAGAATTTGTGGCTCATTGTCATTGCTACACGTTTCTAAGCAAAAACATTCGCAGATGGTGATTACCTCAAGCGTGCCTCGCAATCAACAAGCATGGTACACGTCTCCAGGAACTTATATAAAAAAATGTCTTGTAATTGACCTATGCTTCTGGGAAGGTTCTATTGAATCTTGTTCGAATGTTCTGTCTACTGTAAAAAAGGTGTCAGAAAAGAAGGTAATTAACCTCTCTGTTACTTTCTCTTCGACTCGTCTTCTTTTGATGAATGCCCGCATTGACCGATAAGGATATCGCTTAGATCCTGTGGTTAGTGCTTTTGAATGAAGCGATCAATGTATCTGTTATTCGATCGCGTTAGAATTGTGTCAGTTTCAATGACGGACAGATACAAATTGCTGTCGATTATATCAGCTATTAAGCTTTCGATGGTGCTATTGATCGTTTCTGACTCTTCTCGGGGCAAATGACTTTGAAGAGGGAATGTTATCAAATAATTAAAAGGTCAATAGTACTATATAAGGTACAATGAAAATGACTTTCTTTATTCAGTAACAATTTTGCGAAAGATGCGGTGCGTAATTCGATTGTAATTTCTTAGTCGGCACGTGTCAGATAATGTTTTTTTTTAAAATAACTATTGGTCAATCTTAAAAATAGCAAAGTTCATTCGCTTTTTTATGGATTGAAGAACAATTGTGTGTTTCTTGTTTCTTCCCTTCCTGTGATTTTACTCTTAATTTCTTTCAATAAAATTATAAGTTTCGAACTTCGAAAAACTATTTTAATAAAAAAAGACTAGGAAAAAACTAATGATATAGTTGTGATAATTATGTTATTACACGATAGTACTAAATTTTGACATTAAATTGTATGCATTGATAATTTCTTACGCCATTAATCCTGACTACGTTCGGAACTGGGATTTTGAAAAAACTTATACATGAATAGTTTTTTTTTGGATATTTAGTGTCAGTTTAATTGGAATATACATATAATTTGTCTTAAGAATATTATTAGAAGAAGATATTATTTAAATGCTGTTTTTTTGACAAAAATGAAAAAAGAACGATGTATTTTCAAAACATTCTCCTTTTATGAAAAGGGTTCTATAATAATAATAATATTTTGCTTTTGTAAAACTAAGACTACTCGACAGAGAAGAGCTAGAATTTTTTTATAATATAACTAAGAAGTAGATTTATTCACATACTTCAATATATTAGGGTAGAGAAATTTTAACAAAAGACATCAGTTATTATTTCAATTGATGGTAACTCTAAAAATAATTGAAAATTTTCAGAACTTTTAGTTCAGTCTCAGTAGAGAAGTTCTAGCTATATATATGAAAAATATAATTATTATAGGGACATTCTTCACAAGAGGAAGTTTTAAAAATATGTAATTTTTTACTTCATTTTTGGATTTAAATAATTTTTAAATAATTTTCAAATTTAGATTTAAGTAATTTTTCTTGTAATAATATTAAACATTAAAACATTTTTATATGTATGTTTTAATTCAACTACACTAAATATGAAAAAAAATATACGTTTATACTCTTTTTCAAAATCACGTTTCCGAACGTTGCCACCTTAAGGCAAAAGAGAGTAAATTCTGCACATGTCAAAAATTTTGAATGTTAATACAATTTTAATAAAAACATATTTTTATAAAAGTTAACTAATTATCCAATCTAATCATTATTTCTTAAGCAAGTGTTACATTTCAGAAATGTTTGAAAATTCATTATTGAAAGGTGGCCAGTCTTTTCCAATGAGAAGGAGAATGAAAAATTTAAGAAAAAAATTACAACGCAAACATACGAAACATTTTATTAATTCAAACCAAAATACACTAATACGATTACATTTCTTTTATTTATTTACTTAAACGAGTATTTTCCCTTTGAATATTTTTTGTCAATATATCATTTTCTAATAAATCGTAAAATTTGGAGTAAGAAATATTTCCTAAGTTGAATTTACGATACAGCTAAAGTATCAGCATTCAATCTTGATATTCACTTATCCAAATATCATTACTAATAGAAAAAACTCCTGCTCAAAAACTCTCTGCAGAATTGTTTCCAGGGCAGCACAACATAAATTCAACAAGAATAATTAAATTTTCGTATGGAATGTGTTCTTTTTTGAAATGGTTAAATATTTCCTTACTTATTTTCTATCAGTTTCCTCATGTCTGTGTGATGATTATCTCATTATTCTAATTCATTAGAATTTAAATATACACATACAGAGAGCCTTCTAATTTCTTCAAACAGAAATTGTCATCGATTTTAATATCAGGCATTTCTTTAGATAAAACTCACCACAGTTTTCTATATCTGCCTAGTTTACTTGCTATGAAATCAAAAAATATCATTTAAAACTGTTGTTTCCTGTGATATTGTTTCAGACCATTCTTCGACATATTGGAACAGTGAGTGAGTGAGTGAATATTGACGTCGCACTGTTCAGCAACACAAAGGCTTTTGACGACGGACCTCGTAATTTGAACCATAGTCAAGTGGACGACACTTTAACTGGTACCCCTCTCCAAACTACCACGCCACACCAACGGAGGTCGTTTGAGCTCTCGACAGCCTTAACGGGCATCGCTCCCTACACTGCGGGTCTTCAGTAGCACTAGGCTCGGACACATGACACACCAGCCACAAGTCCATTACCTTGACCACTAGGTTCCCGCAGTATCTCGACATATTGGAAGCGTATTTAGTGAAAGTTCTGCACAGCTTTGGTAAACTTTCCCATTATACCCCTATTTGATTCTTCTAAGTTTGGCAATTTTATTTTTATTATGAAGGGAATAAATTTTTCTTCAAATCTTGATTTATATTAGAAGACAAAAGCGATCAAAATTAACTTCTATA
>BMAO01003406.1:0-18331 GCA_019973975.1 Trichonephila clavata
TTTAGTATATAAATAATGAAAAAGATGTAAGACCGGAAACACTCATGCGAAAAAATTTACTATTGAAAAATAAAATTCTATTAATGAAAACTTAGCTATACTCCTCCTGAGTAAACTAGATAAAATATTGTTTTAAGCAAAATAATATTTTATAGGAGTTTTTTATTATTCTTTAAATATCTTCTTACGATCTATTAATTGTATCTTTTTCCGTACTAATTGTTTCTATCTTCCAAATTTTAGATACATTAATTATATGATTAATATCCATGATTCCTGAGTAAAAAATTATAATTATTATTTGAGTTGCTCTATGATAACAAAAATTAAACACACTTGGTCATTAAAATTGTAAACTGGCAAATTAATAGCCCTAATTAAGCCACGCCTTAAAATAAAATAAATTATCCATCGTTGGGATTCTACCTACCACTTAAACATTTTGACTCAAGATTTCCGATTTTCATTTTGTTTATTAATTTTTCCCCCGATTCAGAAATTTAGGCTACCTGTTAAGTTTACATTCCGAACTATGGGGAGCAGAATTCCCCTCGCCCCCTACTCTAAAGCAGGGAGAGCACGTTAAGTAACACGGCCTGCATAGAGATTTTTTGCGGCCTCCTGAGACAGTCAGGAAACCAAATAGACGGAAAGTGTTCTCTATATTTGTGTTAACGTATATTTGTGAACAAAATTTTTCTTGCACGAAGATCAACAAGAGTAAAATGCAGCAGTGCTTCTCAAACATTCAATATTTGCGACTCAGTATTCAATCATAATTTTCATCGCCACCCCCCCCTCCTCCATACAATAGCAATATATTGAATTCAATAATACTATATTTTGACACTAAAGCTACAATGTTATTTCTCCTTAAATGCCACCGGCGTATAAATCCGTCTTGCTCAGACAAAGCATTAATTGCTCCGGATGTATATATACGTCTTTCCGAAGCACGATCTTTTCTGTGCACTGCTATCCATAAAATTATTCCGAAGGATTTGGAATACAATAAAAGGGCCTTGACAGTGTATTTGTGAAGGATTTGCCTATTTCAGAGGATTTCCTTTATTTATTTCATCCCCCCCCCAATACATCACACACGCTCCCTACGTGGAAAACGATAACATCGGGGAACGAATCACGTTACTTTTAACTGGCAGTTAGGGGATTAATTACAAACCGGTACAAATTATCAAGATAAGTGTTAACTTTTGTACATAATTTTATTTTTGACAAGCCTATAGGGTCCCTGGTAATTATTAAACTTGTTCTTAATTTAGTATTGTTAAATTAATTGTAAAATATATTGTGCACTACTGATGCATTCATGAGTGTATTATATCAGTGCAAATGTTGATTTTATTTTTTTATTATGTCAAAATGTATTTTCTATGTTTACTTTCGGGGTAAATTTATAATTTTTTAAAATAATCTTTTGTTTTAGATTTTTCAATATGCTCGGGCCCCCCTCGTAGAACTATCACGCCCCCTTGGGGGAGGCGCGCCCCACAGTTTGAGAAACGCTGAAATACTGTAATACCCCGACCTTAAACAATGGAGGGGACTGAGTGATAACCGCACAAGCCGAATCCGCTGTAGTCGGAGATGATTTCGCATATAAATATATATAAATTATTTTTAGTTGGGGCCGGAGACGAAAGAAAATAATAATTCAGAAAAAAAAAACTGTTTAATGAAATCTTATTAAACACAAATACAAAATCGGAAATCGAAGCTATTTTAATGTTGAAGGCTTCATAAAATTAATAAAATAGTCTGCTGACGCAAGATTTTTTTTTCCTTCCGTAAAGTTTCCTCGTAGCATACTAATAATTTTTTATTCCTTATTTTGTTGAAAAATGCACTAATTGTTGAAATCTATGTTTTCTAAAACGTTCAGCTCTTTTTTCAATTAACTAAGGTCTTCTGTCAAATTCCCAACCGACATTCAATCTTCTAATTGAACTGAGTCCATGGACTCAAAGTTCTTCAATATAATGCTCTTGCTCATGCATTTCTATGAGCTCATCAATTGTCAGCTTCTGATTGTGGGAAACCAGCAGTTCTTGAACTTTATCACTATCCACTTCTAAATTTATTTGCCTGGCTGGGTCTACAACTTCTTCAATCCTTTACCAATGTCACCATTTTTTCCCCTCAAAGAAAAGATGAATCGACGAGATTGGAAAATCGGGCAGTGAAAGTTGAGGTATTACTGTATTGGTTCAAGTTGGCTGACAGGAACTTGCAGGCTATAATGATAATTTCAACAAGCAATCTCATTCTTGACTTTAAAAAAAATGTAGAGAAATGTAATGTATATAAAGTTCATTTGTCTCATTAAACTGATTCTAAAATGTGCTTGCAACTTTAGATGATATGGAAGTAGCACAATAAATAAATTGAATACAATTGCCACCAATCTATTTAACTTATATTTATTCATTTTTCAATTCGTACTGTTAGTTCACACTCTCTATATATTTATATATTTATCTTGTTTAAATTTTCAATCGTTCATAAAATGCATTTTAAAGCACTCAATACAACTGATATTTTATATACTCTATTATTTTGGATGACAATGCAGTAATTTAATTATAATTAATAAAAATTAATTCATTAAAACTAATTATTCAAAGAATTACAAATACAACCACGTTGGCATCATTTTTGGCGACTTGTGTCAAAACTTGAAAAGGTTTTTTTTCTCACATTGCAAAGCGCTTATTTGAGCTGAATTTTTTTATACACTATTGTTTTGGGAACAATACAATAATTTAAGTATAATTAATTACAATTAATTGGCTGAAATTAATTATTTAAAGATACAGCCACGTTGGCTTCATTTTTAGCGACTTGGTTCAAAACTTAAAAAGATTTTTTTTCTCACGTTTCAAAGCATTTAATTGAACTGAAATTTTATATACACGATTGTTTTGGATAACAATACGATACTTTAATGATAATGAATGAAAATTAATTGCCACTTAATGTTGTGACTCTGTCATATGTATATTCATATTTATATTAATTGTAACCATTTAGTAAAAAGTAACTAAAATAATTTTTTTTTGTTAATCTAAGTAGGAATTGCCATACGAAAAAATTTTTATTACTCTTTATGGTACAATTTATACCTTTTTTTAGTTGAAAAGTTAATTAATGAATACAATCATTTTAAAAACGTGCAGTCCACCGATATCTTTCGCTTCCACAACGTAGCCCCTCGAGTCAAGACAATTGCTCACCTGTTCTCTAAAGTTTTAACAATTTGCAGAAAATCCATACTTTTTCTAATCACATATTCCATGAATTTGAATAAACCATGACAACTTCCGAAAACAATAAAAAAAACCTGAAAAATAAAATGGAAAAAAACGCCCCTGTAATTTTCATCTTTGAAAACACACCCTGAACCGGAACCAACAAGCCTTTTGATTAAGAGCTTGATTTTGACGTCCTGCACGCAATTATGCGTGCGTGCCCTTATCTTTTCTTATTGTCGATAATACAAATTGCTATCATCCCAATAACGAAAACAAGTGTGTAGGTCCAGCATGAATGAAAGGTCAAACGAAAAATTCACGGAACATGATTGTACCTAATAAAGTTATTCAGGATACGTACTAATAATGTTCATTTAGCATAAGCACAAAACGTTGCTCATGACAAATAAGCACATATTGGAGAAAAAAAGCAACAAAGACAAAAGTAAATATTCTTATAAACGGTAGAATGAATTTAATATTTGCTTTTATAATTCGCCTTTCTTTGTTGACGTTTTTGATAACAGGTTGAGTGTTGCCTAATTCTTTTTAAAAACTCCTTAATATAGTTTATTAAAATCGGTAAATATATTTTTAAAATGAAATATAAATAAATAAATGGTTTTTATCACAGATCTATACGTGCACTGTTTATCAAATCGCGTATGAATGGAAAGTGTTGACAAATTTTAATGGCATGTCCTTATACTTTGGAAGTATCATAAAAACTGTCTAGCATAGAAAGATAAACTATATTTTATGATATTGATATAATAATAAATTTTATGTTGATATTAAAAATTATACTTCATTCGAACAATTGAGAGAATTCCATTAGTATTTATAAAAAATAAAAAAAGAGATATGAATACGAAATAAGCTTTCAAGTAATAGCTTTGATAAACAGATTGCGTTAAGTTGTTTATATAAAACTTAAATAAATATCTCAATTTTCTTCATTTCTTGCAATAAATAAATATCATTAAATTTTGATAACAATAATTGATTCTTAAGCTTAAAAAATATTTTTTCTTTTATGAATCTGGTTTTATTTCTTTAAGGAAATAAGAGATTATAATTCACTATTCTAAATTATAAGCAAAGAAATCGTGAGAGTGTATGTCACTAACTGCTATAGTGTTCGGATATTTTTTAGCTTCTTTTCAAATTTTATGAATTAATTTAGTTTTAAAATACTTTTTCTATCTTTTACTAAACTTTTATTAATTATAAAAAATTATATATTAGCCTACGTATTTGTTCCAAGAGTAACAATTACTTTGAAAACAAAGTTTTTGTAGCATTAATTAAAGATTTAATCATATATTTTATGAGGCTAATTTGTCAAATATTTCTGAATTATGTCTTAAAATAACTCAAATATGTTATCATTATCTCTTTTTAATAATATTTTAAAAAACATTTTATAAATATAAATAATTATTGTAAGGATTATGAAGAATTAAAAATACGGAAGATTCTTTAAAATTAATATTGATACAAACAAAAAATAATAACAAACGAAAATGCAACACAGAAAATATCTTTGGAATAATAAGTGCATTCCACGAATTTCTAATTAAAACGAAAATAACTGTCTGAAACGAGATTAAGAATTTCTTTAAAAGAAGAACAATTATCTTTTAAAAACACTCAAGTATTTTCAAAATGGCGAAATGTGTTTCATTAAGAGAAAAAAAAAGACAAGAAAGAAGGGGGAGACCTTTCAAAGTAACAAAAAAACATAATAAAAAAAACGAGACACCCCGATATAAATTTAGACTCTTAATTCTTTTCATTCGTTTTCATTCTCGAAAAGTGTTCTTCATTGTTTTTTTTCACTATGGATACCAAGTTTCACATTAAATCGTCTGCTTTATTATTACTTTTTTCTTTTACTTCTCGCCTTTTGGCAACAATAAAGGGCTCTCTAACCGAGCGGCATGTTTTGAAGTCTGAAGAACGAAGACCGCGCCTTTAAATCTACCATATAATCCCGTTATAATATCAGAAATTCCAAAGTGAGATAGATATAGAAAACAAAAGGTGTTCGTCCTTTTTTTAATACATATTTCGTTTAATATTTTTATATACTTCTTTCCTCCTTTATTTTTCTCGGAGTTTCAAATAATATCATAAACAATATAAAATTTGCATAATTCGGACAGTTATTTCCTCAGCCTAAGACTCCTTTTTTTGTCTTTGTATGCATGAGAACTAGTTCTTTCTGGCAATTTATTTGTATATGCGTCGAGTATGTAAGTGGGTGAGAGTGTTTGGTTATTGTGAGTGCGGGGCTATGGGGAAGGTCAAAATTCCCGTTGTTTTAGGGTTGATAGTTGTGTCTGATTTAGTGTGATTCTTAAATCTGATCTGTAACACCTCCGATTTGTTGTTGGATTTTAACATTTTATCATGAATCAATGTTTTATTTTGTAGCAGTAAGTTAGTGAGCCTAAAATATGAAAAGTATTTATCCACAATTACAATTATTTATAAGAATAGGGTTCATGAAGAAAAATTCCACGCATTGAAATTAGCTATGTAGTACATGAAAAGGCACAGCAGATATATAATTTATTTTTAATATAATGTGATACATATTATTAAAAAAAAATGATTAATTGCTTTTAACACTTTTTTTTATTTTAACCCCTTAACTGCCGAAGAAAAGTTACAAAATTAACCCCCCCCCCCCAATGCCACCGCCTTTTCCACAAGCGCGTGTTGTTACGCAGTTTATTGGGAAGGAAAGAAAAAGAGCCTGTTTTTCCACCTAAAAATTGCTTAATTTCACATCGAAAAAGAAAGAGAAGAAAGGATAAAATAATCAAAGGAAAAAAATTAATCTCTAGAGTTATAATATAATAAAAAATAAATTATAACTTATCTATTCTGTGTTATATCCTGAACACATGAACCAGGATCACATTCAGTGCATTCGAACAAAAATTAAAAGCTCCTATTACACACGATAAGCAAAAATGGCAGCAAATGAAGCATAGAAAAAACACACTCAAACGAAAAAAAAACCACTACACCATGAATTTCATTGTTCCTGGAATATGCACTTTCAAATTCCTTCCTCGTCTCTTCTCCGAAATAAGTAACCTCTTTTGAAGCACTTTCAATGCTATTTTATTGTATTTCAAAGCTGTGGGACTAGTTTTAAACAGAGCAACACAATACAAAAAGTCCTCCTTTGGAGGGACGAATATACACGTCTGGGACACTAAACTCACCAGCTGAGCAGGACGTGTATATACGCCCACGGCACTTAAGGAATTAATAGTATTGAATTATTTTTATAACATAATTGTACATCACGAATCTCCTAAGCCCCTTGTAGCTTTTTCGAATTTTGGCATGTTCACATGGATCACATTGGGTAATACTTATTTAAATAAAATGTGGGCTTTTCAAGGCGCTTCAGTTGTACAAATAACTTATACTTACCTATTGCCATTATCACTTTCAAAATTCTCAGATTCTATTATTCTTGGCTAATCATCAACTTGTTTAATATAATCACAGTCTTGTCTAATATATTATTAACTTCTGATGTGTGAATATCCAGAGAGTGCTCATAAGATAATTTATATAATCTATTCAATCAATTCAGTCTTTTCAATCATATTACCACCAAAACACACGCTGCAAAATGAAAATCAGTATCATGGCTGAAGATTAGGAGGTTTGAAGGACGATTTTAATTCTATATTTTGTACCGAATAAAATCAACAAAAATACTTATAAAACTTTTTATTTGTTAAAGGCGAATACATTTTTGTTATCGATTGAAAATTAATTTAATTTATTAATCTCGCATTGTGAGAATATTTTATTTACATATACGAGGTGTTACACAAAAATACAAGACTGGTCCAATAAGTCATTGTACTTACAGAATCAGTTCTCCGTGACAGTATCACCTTGAAGTGGCGCGCTTATCCAGTAGGATAGAGCCAGGTACCTTTGGATCCGAAGCCGAGTAACTTATTCACTGCACCAAAATGATCACCATGGTGTTGAGGTAGTTACTGGCTTATATAGATGGTACCGCTACATACACCCCACCAGTGAGTCGGTGGATAGGTGAACGAACGATGTATTTGTTTAATCAAGCGTGTTTTTGCTGCTGCGTCATGAGTTGTGACGGCTTTGCTGGTTGCGTCATATGTGAGACGACTTTGTTCATTGCGTCATACGTGAGACGACTTTGCTGCGCCGAGTGGGTTCAACGACTTTGCTGCGTCAAGTGAGTTTTAACGACTTTGCTTGCTCTTCTTGCAGGTAGATGGCGCCACGACAGTTCAGAACGTTGCGTCTTTCTGAGTTCAGCCAGGGTCATCAATGAGGTAAGATTAGAACCGGTGACATATGAGTTCATAGCCAAGTAACATGAACACTACATGTTCAAAGTAGGGGTCATGTTACTTTAAGCATTCACACTCTTCTGCATTCGTTGTTACCATTGCTAGTTAACAGTTCTGGAACGAGGGTTTTGGAAATAGCTTTTAGGAGATTCTCCGTTTTTGCCTGAATCTCTTCAACTGAGGTAAAACGGGTTTCTTTAAGCAAGATTTAACTGTAGGTAATAAAAAAAAAGTCATGTAGTAGCCAAATCAGCTGAATAAGTTGGATTTCTCATCACAGTAACGTTTTTGCTGCTCGGAAACTTCTTGACAGATAGGGCCTTGTGACTGGGTGCATTGACTTGGTGCAAAAGTCATCAATTCTGGCCTCCCCCCCCCCCGCCCTAATTTTTTCACAGTCTTTTTCGTACTTCAATGTAGTAGAGTTGATTAAAAGCCTGACCACTGATATGAGGGAGTACCCATTCATATCACGAATTTTGGCAATGTTTTGGTCTGTATACGCTGATCTTGGGCGCCCAGCAGGTTCATCACCTTCCACACTGACCCTTCGCCCTGAAAACCCCTTATACCATTCAAACACATGTGCACGAAACAATGTTTCATCTCAAAAGCCTCGGTTAATATTTGAAATGTTTTTGTGACTGATTTCTTAAGTTTCACAAAGAACTTGAAAATGATTTGACAATTTTCTGCCAGAATGCAATTGCACGTATTCACTCAATGACGTAGTACTCCCGACTGACGAGATAGATTAAGGCGAAACTAGCCACATGGATAGAGGGGGACGTGGGATGACGTACGTGGGATGACGTCACCAAAATGGTTGTCGCCAACTCCACTGTTTTTTCAAGCTACACACTTAGACTCATTTTTTTGTATGATTTCATGTATTCTTCGTGGTTCACACATATATACATGAAATACTTGTTATAAATTAACTCTATAAATTGTTATTATTATTTTGTATTACAATTTTGTATTATTTTTGTTGCGTGCATTTTTTTTTGTTTAAAGTATTCATAGAAAGTCGTAAATGGGTAAATTTCACTGTTTCAAAACCACGGTTTTTGGCACGTCATTTACACATTTCTTTATAAAGAAACTTACAATCTCTGCTCTTTCATCTGTGTTACTACAATTCTTTATTTCCAATGATATCGATACGTTTTTTTTTATTCAATTCATATTTTTTACTGTATTAATTATCTCAAGTGTTATTTTTAAGTGTTAATATTTTTTCTATAAAACTGAAGGGGTTTTTTTTATCTATAAAAACAAAGATATTTACCCTTTCTAAGGAAATGAATAACTTTAAGTAATAAGAAAACTAAGCGTTTTATACAATATCAAAATGAACAAAATTTTCTAGATATTGTTTAATCGGAAACATCAAAGTTAAATCTCGAATGTTTTTTTCATATATATAAATATATTTTTATAAATTTTTTAAAAAATTATACGTTAAGAAACGTTTATGAGATTAATGCAGATGGCAAGGGTTATGTATTCGTTATACTGCCTTCCTATATTTTTAAATGAAATTACTCCATAAATAGAAGGAAGAAATACTAACATAAGAATAACATTTTAGGGCAATAGTGTAGATTCTTAAGCTAAGTAATACAAATAAAATTAAAAAAAGTACTATACATGCAATTGACTACCATTTATATAAAGGGTTTTATATACTTTCTATACTGATATATATCGTCCAATGTAATAAATAACTCTCGTAATTTCTGCTATATGTACATCTAAATCGTAACTCATTTCCTCGTGTATCTCCTCGATTATGACTTAATATGTTCTATTATACCTCAACATATATCTATAAGTGGTTTTCGATTTTTTTTTATTTCTGTTTCTTTTTCTTTTTGTGTGCGGTTAGAATATTTTGTATCTCTAAAAATATATATAAATAAATTAACATTCCTTTTATGTCTATCTTTGATAATTGTTGTATTCCAAATTTAACCATTTTTTTCTTAAATGTTTAGTTGCTGTTCACTCTGTCATCTGAAAAGCGTGAATTATACATTGAAACAAAATGTGCATGTATACATTCTGAAAGTATTTTCAAATTAACTTAGGTTTAGTTTTCTTGGCGTGCTAAAAAAGTTCCGTAGGATGTATAGTTAACAGTAGGGCAGTGACTATTTCTGCAAGATACTACTTCAGTTACTATTTCTTTTATAACTGAATTTGTCACATCAGTTTTTTCAGTTTCTTTTTAATGTTTATGATATTTTAAATGTCCTTTCTAGGGAGTAATATCAATCTTTCGAAGCTATTCCTCAGAATCCTTTTTTGTTAGAGTGCATACCAAAACACCTTTCGCATATACCCAATAGTGGGATTATTTAGAAACGCTGATGCTTTATGAATTAAAGATGCATTCCATTTTTCTTTTGAAAAATTTTCCAAAGTAATTTATAAATTTTAATATATGTGTGAGGGGGGGGGGTGAAAAAATGATTCTCTGTTTTAATTGTCTTAAGAGGGTTGTTCTTTACTTCAATTTGATCCTTCAAGACATCAAGTGTTTTCATTTCCCCTCCCTTGATGGAAATACTATTTTTAACAACAACCTTAGTTTTCAAAGAAATTCTACGTCATCAATTTGTAGTGAGAGGGCGTAATATTGAATTAATTGAATTAATCACCGTAACCGATCAGCGGGCTGAAATTGACAAGTGTATGTGTGTGTGTGTGTGTGTGTGTGTGTGTGTGTGTGTGTGTGTGTGTGTGCGTGTGTGTGTGTGTGTGATTTTAGAACATTCTCGAAACGTCTTTAATTAAAATAAGTTATAAAAGCTTTTGAAAACTGAAAAAGAGAACTTTTTCCCAAATACACTTCGCTTGCGCATTTTCTTGTTGTCGCTGCTGCTTTAATATCTTGTAAGTGTCTTCTTGTGTAATGTACCCTTTCTTTAGAATCATTGTAAATAAATATGGTCAAGTTCGATTGTTGCTTCGATTTTTCTCCGCTCACAATTACATCCAAAAAGTGGTATCAGAAGAACTCCTGAATACTGACTTATTCGTTTTTATAAGTAAATATGTAATGATATCCTAATATAATAAAGCCTCAGTATTTTTCTCCTTTCAAAAATCATTTACCCTCCCATTTTAAATTCATCCTGATTTGGAAGTGATAAATTCTTTAGGCACGTTTTCACTGAAGAGTGAATCATAATTAAGCGTCAGGTTCAGCTGTGTAACGCTCAATCGAATTTACTCGGCTCCAGTCGGCAATCTCGAATGGGTCGGCGACGCTCGCTTAGTTTTGAATTGAAAACTTTAGGCACGTGTTTCTTTTTAAGTAAAAATTTCCTGTAAACTTTTTCCTGTGAAGTTTTATTTTCTTTATACAAATATTGCTGCCATACAGCCCACTTCCACTCAACTCTAGCAAGTTAAAGAAATAACAGAAGAGCAAGCGAAAATAAGAAGAAATGGAACATGGGATCTATTTTTTTAATTCAATAGAAAGAACATTGCCATATAAACATATATTTTATAAATACAATCTACTTAAAATATTTCTAGTACTTTACATATTCTAATACTTTACACATACACTCAAGAGCCAAAACATTATGACCACCCCTACATTTTGCAATGACCTCGCCTGGATGACATGAAAGGCACGTGATCAGGTGGAAGTGGTATTTAACTGCTGTTGGAGAGTCTGAAGAATCATTCTTTCACTTACTTCTGTGTGTGATGGGAAAGGCTGCAGATCTAAGCGACTTTG
Source organism: Trichonephila clavata (assembly GCA_019973975.1). Taxonomy (NCBI): domain Eukaryota; kingdom Metazoa; phylum Arthropoda; class Arachnida; order Araneae; family Nephilidae; genus Trichonephila; species Trichonephila clavata. Next base: position 11,409 of record BMAO01003406.1, read on the forward strand.
ATAGAGGGCAGATTGTAATGGCTCGAAGGCTCGGAATAAGTGTTTCCGAAAATGCACGACTCGTGGGTTGTTCGCGATCTACAGTTGTTAGTACTTATGCAAAGTGGATGAATGACGGTGAAACCAGCAGTATATCACATGGTGTTGGATGTCCACACGCTTTCAAAGAAAAAGGTCGTCGGAGATTGTCTCGCATGGTGAAGCAAAACCGGAGCTAGACAGTGACTCAGATGACAGCCCAATAAAATGCAGGGCCAAGTAGAATAGTATCGGAGCACACTGTTCAGCGGGCACTGTTGGATATGGGGCTACGCAGCAAACGTCTCATTCGTGTGCCTTTGCTGACCAAGCATCATCGCCAACTGCGCTTGCACTGAGCCCAGGAACATCGCGAGTGGTCCATGGATCAGTGGGAGAGAATTGCCTGGTCAGATGAATCACGGTTTGCCATTCATCACGCCGATGGCCGTGTCAGGATACGCCGTCTTCCAGGCGAACAGTTGCTCCCTCAATGTACAGTAGGTCATACACAGGACGGTGGTGGCGGTATTATGCTTTGGGGGACGTTCTCTTGGGCGTCTCTGAGACCCGTAGTTGTGATAAAGCCGACCATGAATGCTACAGGGTATCTGAACATCATTGCGGATTAGTTGCACCCTTACATGGCCTCTGCTTTTCCAGCTGGAAAATGGAATTTTCCAACAGGACAACGCCCGTGTCACAAGGCTAAAATTGTGTTAGAGTGATTCCAGGAACATGATGCTGAATTCCAGTTAATGTCCTGGCCGCCTAACTCACCAGATTTCAGATAGAACACATTTGGGATGTCATGGGACGGCAGCTCAGAGTTCAAAGACCACCAATTCGCAATATCTCGGATTTGCGTGACCGTTGCTTAAACATCTGGTACAATCTGTCTCCGGCCATCTACCAAGGACTTGTGGCATCCATGCCAAGGCGGGTGGAAGCTGTGTTGCGTGCCAAAGGCGGGCCAACTCGTTATTGACTGGTGGTCATAATGTTTTGGCTCTTGAGTGTAAATTCTAGTACTTTTAAATATTTTTAAATAATTAGATTAATTGACATTTAAAACGTATATACTCATATATAAACACATAAGAATACATAATTATTTAAACATTTCTCTTTAGAGAAAAGGAATGAAGTAAGTAAATTCACCGATGAATTGGCACGAAAAAGAGAAAACTCCCGTTTGCGAAAGTGTCGTAAAAGAAAACGTAGTAAATTGTGGATTCCCTTGACCAGAATAAATCAGAAGTTCTCACTTCTGTCGTGTGGTTCACACACTTTTTTTTTGTTTCACTCTTCAAGCATGCTTTTTTTAAAAATTAATATACTTTTCATTTATAAACAAAGCTTTAAGATATAAATTCAATTTAGATACGCATTTTCCCTCAGATTTAAAGTTTCTTTTTCATCAAAGAAGCGTAGAAATGAGATTTTACTCTTAAACGGTTTCTCCAAAAATATATTTACCTTAATCTCAATTTTAAGTCTCTCTAAATTAAAAATGTTTTTCATTTGCAGAAAAGAATTGCATTTGTGGGTGGGGGGTTATACAGTAGATTGTAGATAGTGTGGGGCATTTTTTTTTTTTTTTTTTTTTTTTTTTTGCTTCTTTAAATGGCTTAACAGGAAGAACATATCGTACAACAGAATTTTAGAAAAGTTCTGCCCACATTTATTGTATTTCTAAGCCAGATATATGGGGTACATGTTGGAAATAACATTCAAATATATAAGATACATGAGCTGGAGAAAACATTTTCTTAGAAGCTAGGTAAGTTAAATTTAGTAAAAAAAGGAATTACAATCAGACTTCCAGATATCGAAATTCCTTATGTCAAACATTCCTATCGATTTTTTATGTCCTGGAGGTCATTATATGGGATTTTTTTCTGCAAATCGTTAGAAATATTCTGAGAAACTCACGAACAGTAATACTCTGAGAAATCCAAAAGAAATCACGAATGGTTCAAATAACTAGATTATAAACATTTTACAATAATATGCGCTTGCGTTTGACTGTAATCGTCGTAAATTTTAATTTTTAAAAATATAATTTTCTCAGTTCATTTGGGTTAATAAATAATAGTAAATGGTTTTAAGGAATGTTTTTAAATAAAGAGAAGTTGTTATACCGGTCGATTCCTGCTTGCCTCTGAAACCCCTTGTCTACCCGTAAACCCGGCTAGGTGTGTGGGAGAAACTGAATGATCAACAGACATAATTTCAATCTAATTAATTTATTGTTACCAAAATATCAATCAGACACAATAACAATCTAATTAATATAGGCGATCAAATAGTAGACCGCGGAGGTGAGATTCACTAACACGGGGATAATACTACGGACCCTCAACTGAATCTACGATAGCTTAAATACGCTCAATATAAACTACGTCACACACTAATAAGCTAATTTTTAATTAAACAAGCTTACGATACCTGTACTTTTTTATGCAGCGGATCCTAAACTTTAATCTTGCAGGAAATCTTTATCGGGATTGGATCAATGTCTTCGAATCCACTCTCCGTAATCCGTTTTCCTGGACCTCCAAGACCTCTTAATAATTCCACTATCCTCCTTCAATCTTCAACTATCAAACTAACTCGCAAACTCTTTGCTAACTCCTACTTGTCAACTCCAACTTGCCAACTCTCAAACTCGCGAAAACAGACTTTATGTAATATACTTCATTTACATAATCACGCTTTCTTACTCGGCGAAAGTTGGTTGAGATAAAATATTTTTCCCTAGAAGAGTCTCCAAGGTATTAATATAGTCACGGATAGATCCGTCACAAAGTAAATTAATATTTTCAAAAGTATATTTATATAAAAAATACATTAAAAATATATACTAAATACATTTTTAATACATTGTATTTGTAAAAGCATTCTAACATCAATACCACATAAGAAATCATTGACTAATTCAAGCGAAATGTTGTACGCAAGTATTTTTTCATACAAGTATCAAAGGGGGTGATTTTTACCCTCAAACGCATCCGTATTATGAACAACCGAGCAAAGAATGAGTGAGTTAATGTTTATTACCGCCGCACTATAAAGGAAGACGTGGGATATTAGCAACGAACCCCAAAATTTTAAATCATAACAAATGGCGAGGCTGGCATCTGAGTGGGTATCTAACTTCCACGCCACATCAGAGTGAGGACTTTGAGCTCTACAAATGTTTCCTTGCATCAGACCCGGCAGGTCTTCAGTGACTAGAAATCATGACACGCCAGCTGCGAGTTTCTGATCGTCACCCCGAGGCTACTACAGTTCTCCCGAGCATTGAAACTGAGGTTTTGGTGAGGGGGGGTAGAGAAGAAATTCTGTGAGTCCCCCTCCCTCTTAAGGTAAAATTTCTATTATTATTTTTTTATTCCTTTTACAAGCGTTCCTCGTATAATACGGTACTTGTAAAATATGAATTCGATATTACACCATACAAAATTTACGATTATTATAACACGGATTTTATATTACACGGTGCATAACTTTGATTTAATATCGACGGTTTTAATATAACACGATTTTTAAAAAAAATGTGTATCTTTTTCGTTCAAAAGGGGAATACCCAACTCATTTTTTTTTTCAATTTTATTCCATTTCCAACTGGTTTATTTGTTCAATTTTTTTCAATACAGGGAATTCCCAAATGATTCCTTTTCAATTTTGTTCTATAGAGGAATTTCCAACTGATTTTTTTTTTCAATTTTGTTCAATAAGCGAATTCCCAACTGTTTTTTTTTCCTTCAATTTTGTTTCAATAAGGGAATTCTAAAATGATTCTTTTTTCAATTTTGTTCAATACAAGGAATTCTCCAATGATTCCTTTTCAATTTTGTTCTATATAGGAATTTCCAACTGATTTTTTTTTTCAATTTTGTTCAATAAAGGAATTCCCAACTGATTTCTTTTTTTTAAAATTTTGTTTCATTAAGGGAATTCTCAAATGATTATTTTTTCAATTTTATTCAATACAGGGAATTCCCAAATGATTCCTTTTCACTTTTGTTCTATAAAAGAATTTCCAAATGATTTTTTTTTTAAATTTTGTTCAATAAGGGAATTTCCAATTGATTTCTTTTTTCAGTTTTGTTTCAATAAGGGAATTCTCAAATGATTCTTTTTTTCAATTTTGTTCAATACAGGAAATTCCCGACTCTATTGCTTCAGAAAATTTAAGAGGGAATAGCAAAGTTCTTTAGAGTTTTTCATATAGAAATTCTGAAAGAATTGCAGGATCGAAAGTGACAGACGTCAGATAACTTCTGTGATAATGGGGAAAGATATCTAGTGAAGAGGAGTTTCAACCAACTTTGAGAGGGGAAATGGATTAGCGGTAATTTCTGATGAGAGGGATGATGAAAATTAATTTTGTGATTCTAATAATCCGTTTCTATTTATTTTACATTAATAATACTTATTTTTAACATATTTTTGCAGTATTTTTTAATTTTTGTATTTCAATTTTTTTTTTTAATTAAAAATTTGAAGTTAACTTACTTTTTTTATCTGTATGTTTTATTGGAACGAAATTTCAGCTATCATAAAATTTTACACCTTCAGACCTGATTTCAATATAACACGGTACACATTGCCTTGATTTACATTATTTCAATTTCGTATAGCACGGTTTTGATACAATATGGTACATATTGCCCTAATTTATATTATGTACATACATAACTAATTTAGTAAATAAATAAAATAATAATTTAAATAAATTAATAAAAAAGTCTCGCATAACATGGTTTTGACATAGCACGGTACAAATTACCCGTGTTATAGGAAGGCCATATGTTCTAAACTTTGCATTTACTATCTTTTACTTTACTTACTTTTCCCCTTCCCGGTTTTCCTCGAGCTGATCTCAAGCAGGCGGGCTTAACATCCAGGTTTATCCCCAGTGTAGCTCGGGCATTGTGAAAATTTACACTGTGCAATTGGTCCCTCCATCGCTTTTGTCTGAAAGGCACTTTGATGACTCCATTTCCCTAACAGAGAAGAAAACTAATCCAACACGACAGTGTATTATTTGTTGCTCAAAGAGAGATTCTAATTGGAAGAAGAGAAACAAGATTATTCGCTCCAGATTACGATTTGGGATATGTGTAGTACAGGGTTTTCGAATTTATCATGCACGATCAAATTTTGATTAATAATTTCCTAATCATTTATGTAAATACAAAAAATGTGAATAATATTTGAAATTCAAGGTAAAAGGTAGGTATTCTAAGCTTTATATTTATAGTTAGTGTGAATTGACTCCAAAGTCTATTGATTTCCGCCACACAGAAAGCCAACTTTACAGGTAAATGACTCTTTACTTAAATAGATTTTTTTACATTTATTTTTAGGAAATGTTGTATGCGAATGGTGCCATTATGTTTACAAAGATATGTATGAAGATAAGCATAAAAAATTGGCATTTTGTTATCCATAATCCACAAATAAAATGAACCTGTAAGGAATTAGTTTAGCTTACATCATAATTTAAGTTCAAATTGTACATCCCTTATAAAATGATAATTTGAGGAGGAACGTGCAATTTGATTAAAGAAAGCAAAATATTATATAAAAAAATCAGTTTGATAATACAGTCAAAGGGATGTCCTCATCCTACGAAGTTGGCACAAGGATGTTAAACCATAGGCTAGTGCTTCTCAAACTTTCACTGCTTACGACCCAATATTCAATTATAATTTTCATCACGGCCCCTTCTCCATACAATAACAATGTATTAAATTCGATAAATATTATAATAATATTAATAACTGTTACTGTAAACACGATAATACGCAATTCGATAATACGATTCTGACGCAAAAACTACGATACGGCTTTTATTCCTTAAGTGCCGCCGTCGTATATAAACGTCTCACTCAGCCAGTGTTAAAATTGCCTCGGACGTATATATACGTCTTTCCGAAATACTATCATTTCTGTTCACTGCTATCCATAAAATTATTCCGATGGCTTTGGAATGCAACAAAATTACCTTGACAGTGTGTTTGCGAAGGATTTACTTATTTATTTCCTTTCTCCTTCTCCCCCAATTATCCACATGCACTTGCATACATGCAAAACGGTGCCATTGGGGAGCGATTCTTGTAAGTTTTAATCGGCAGTTAAGGGATTAATTATGAACGGTAAATTATCAAGGTAAGTGTTAATTTTTACATATACTATATATCACAAGCCCATGGGGTCACTGACAATTATTAAACTTCCTGTTAACTTTGTATTGTTAAATTAATTATAAAATACATTGTGCAGTATTGATATATTTATAAGTGTATTATATCAGCGTAAATGTTTATTTTATTTTTTATTATGACAGAATGCATTTTGTTTGTTTACTTTCAATAAATTAATAAGTTTTTTAAGTAATGTTTTGTTTTCGACTTTTCAATATGCTCGCGCCCCCTCTAAGGTTATTACGCCCCCTATGGGGGCGCGCCCCACTAGTTTGAGAAGCGCTGCCATAAGCATACTAACAGCGTCAAGAAGTCAGGGGTGAACCTAAAGATATGACAAATTAAAGACAGAGCGAATATAGGGTTGCTCTGTTCCTATTTACTCTATCAGAGAATAAATAGAGTTACCCTGCCTTAGATTAATCTTAGACAACTCTGTCTTAGATCACTATGTCTCTATTTGTGCACCATATCATGCGGTTTGGGATTTCATCGAATTAAATAGCCTCAGAGAAGACCCTCATAAATATTGCGAAATCACGCTGCCATATTGTACAGTAGGGTGAACTGTGGTCATATAGAGGGGAAAAATATTTTATAAAGCGGAGCTTACTTATTCAGAAAAGCTGTTCTGTGGTATGGAGAGTAGAAGTATATAACAATTTCAAAATATAATGTTGTCCCAAA
>BMAO01003407.1:0-28686 GCA_019973975.1 Trichonephila clavata
TTTCGGGTTGTGGGACAACATGAAACAAATAAATCAACAGTGGAAAATTAAATATTACACGTATATATAAAGACTTTCATATAATACTACCATAAATAGCATATATTTGGTAACCTTCAACGGAAGAAGAAATTATAAATTAGTATGTACAAAATCAGTAAAATATCTAAAACAGATACAAATAGAAAGAGACATATATTGAATTAAACAATAATAAAGAACAGTACAGTACAGATAGAATTGATTGGGACAAACATATTTTTCCTTTCTACTTCAAACCGATTTCAACTGCATTTTCTTACAATGCGCGACTGCCATCCTCTAATCTAAGCCTGTTTGACCACGTTATCATGACATGTCGAAAAGTGTTTCTTTCAGTTGCACTTCAGTTACTGTAAGAAGTAGTCACCGTGTGAATTGTCTCCTTCTGACGCGTATTAAAAAATGGATATCACTCCCAGAAAAAGGACTAGAATTGTTACCCTCAGTCAGCATACCTCTATGACTGTGTGGCACATTGCTACAGCAGTTGGAATTGAAAAATCCAGTGTTTCTAGGATTATTAATCAGCAAAAGAATTTTGGGACAGTGTCTCCTAAATGAAAGAATAAATGTGATGCAAACGCAAGACCACACCTCGAATAGACAAATTTCTTTCACGAAATAGTATAAGGCATCCTTACAAAACATGTAGAGATCTCCAGAGAGAATTATTAGCTACTGGTATGAGCATGGATTCATCGACAGTTCGACGAAGCCTTATTGAAGCTGGGAGATTTGCAAGAAAACCAATCGATAAACAGTTATTAACACCTGCAATGAAGAAAAAAATGTTTGGATTGGGCTAGTAAATATCAATCCCGGTCTGTACAAGATTGGAAGAAGGCTGTATTCAGCGACGAAACGCATTTTTTTTGTTCAAGGGTTTCGACCAAGATTTGCCAGTTGAAGTGGTGGAGAACCTACCTAGGGAACAATATCTTATTCAAATAGTTAAGCTCCCTCAAAAACAGATGTTTTGGGGTTATTTTATTTCTGGAGACTGGCAGCTTAGTAGCAGCTGAAGGGAGGATGAACTCAAAAAACTACATTTCTATAATAGAAAGTAAAATTGCGTATATGATGCAAACGTTCGCTGGTGGTGTTGGTATCTTTCAACAAAATCTTGCACCATGCCATACTTCTAAGCTAACATAACTAATTTTTTTCAAAAGCAGAAAATAATGGTTTTTGAATGGCCTGGTAATTCTCATGTAAATAAATCCCATTGAAAATTGGTAGACCATTGTAAAGAGACGTGTGAGAGTGAAATGTGTGGTAATCTCTGGTTATACTCTTTACGTCCGAACCCTCTTGTCTACCTGTAAACCCGGCTAGATGTGTAGGAAGAATAGAATAATCCACAAACATTATTTCCAATCTAAGAAATTTATTAATTCTTATTAACATTATTGACCAGACACAATACAATTTTCATTAAGGTATATGAACTATGGTAGAGTGCGGAGGTGGGATACTCTAATGCGGGGATAATATTACTGACCCTCAATTGAATCTAAGACAGCTTAAATTGCACACAATTACAACTACGTCGCACACTAATAACTAACTTTTATTTAATTAAGAACACAGTACCTGTACCTTTAATGTAGCGGATGCTACATTGTAACGTGCAGGCACTATCTTTGGCTAGTTCAATGTCATAGGTTCCACCTCTACAATCCTTTTACTTGTTCTAGAACTACAAAAGTTCACCCTTACTTGCACACATCGAATGTATCAACTTCAGCTTGTCAACAACAACGTGTTAACAGATCACTTGCTTCCCTCCTTTCTTCACTTAACTTTACTTAAACTCTTACTTCACTTCCTGTCAACTCGCGAAAACCGAATTTATATAATATTCCTCATTTACATAAATCACGTTTGGTTTCTCGATGAAAGTTGGTTGAAATAAATATTTTGTTTTAAAGAGAAAATAAGATATTAGTAGAACCGCGTATAGATCCGTCACAAATGGACTACTCAACAAAGAAAACAACGATTGAGAATGTTATAAAAGTTTGGCTTCGTGATGAGACGAGGTGATAAATTCCTGTTTTAATTTAGTGGAATCCATGCCAAACAGTGTACAAGATCTCATTCAAGCTAGAAAAGGACATATTTGGTATTAGATTGCTATACCATGCATGGAAGTTTATCTATACTAATTAAACAACATTTGTAAAAAAATTTTATGTTTGTCCCAATTAATTCGCACAGTACTTACTGTACTGAAAAAAACTAACACAAACCGTGTCGCCAAAATTGAATTTTTTTAAGAAATACTTTTTAAAAATATTTCCCTGAAAAATAATTGTAATTTTGATGAAAAGAATCAACAAAATGTATTAATAAATTATTAACTATCTATATTGATCGTAGAGATACATATCACATATGTGTGTGGATAGTACAATACGAATAAAGTATTTTACGTATACGAATAATACTTTACGTATCACCCCTCGAAAATCGAATAACGTCGCCAATTGGCTCGATCTACCACCAATAAGGGAATCCCATTCCTCATGCTTATTCAAATGCCCTAATTTTGCTAGCGTTGCTGGAAAATTACTCTTCTTTAATAGTTTTTACTTTACTCGCACATGTTCAAGCACAACAATTTTGATCAAAGATAATATTATTTCAATTGGTTAATTCTTTGGTATTATTCTCTTATTCTGTTATGAAAAATGATGAAATTTGGGAACTTATTTTTTTCGAAAGCGAACGTAGTGAAGTATTACCAAAAATATGGTCTAATACGTAAGTACCCGAAAGACTGTGGAACTTAGCGGAATAAGAGATGATGTTACAGAACTGCAAGACAGCATACAGAATCATACTTATTCGTATTTATGGGTTGGCGTCTTCATAAGTAAAACACTTTTGCCACGATTTTGAATACAACTAATGTGCTCTGGTCATCTAAATATAGTAGTTATTAGATCTTTCAATTATTTTAAGTGTACATGTTTTTCTTAAGTGCAATATTTAATTCTTCTAAATCTAAGCTAGTTTATTTGTATTCTGCTACAGTCTTAGACGTGATTAAAATCACGCGAAACAAGTTGTAGACGGAATGCAGATATTATTCAAGATGGCCGCGTCGCACCTCGTGAAATATGAAGAATAAAAAAATACTACTTAAACTTGATGAAACAACTGAAAACTGAAGAATTACAATAATTTAAAACTATTTAAAAAGTGGATTAAGAAGAAATTCCCATTATTTTAAAAGAAAAACGGCACAGAAAAGTGAAGAAGTTAAATTGAATGTGAAAATTTCCACATGGTTGTTAGAAAAAGAAATTAAAATAAGCGAAAGCAGTAAAAAATTATAAATAAATAAATTGAGGATGAAAGAAGAATTAAATACTAAAAAAGTGACTTAAAAGTAAAAAAAATTAGGAAATCATTTATTAAAAGTAAAACTGTAGTAATGAGCTATTTACTGCCATTAAAAAAGAATTCTGCCTGACAGAGTTGGAATTCACGACGAAAAGAGGGACCCCGCAATTTATTACTTTTTTAAGAAAAAGTTGTTCAGGCTTTACCAGATTTATCACATTTCCCGTTGGGTGAAATCAGTAAAACCTTAACTAAGGTACGAAAAAAGATTTTCAATACCCTAAAAAAATTAAATTGACCAAAAGAGTGAAGACTAGGTTTTAGTATATTACTATTTCGAGTATGCCGTGGAACCTTAAAAGCTTGAAGAATTTAAATGACTTCTAATTGTGCGGACTAAAATATATTGTTCCTATTTAATTAAATAAAGTTAATGACATATGTATATATATATATATACAGCCTTCAATAGCTCAATTACTTTTACATTAAAATATTTGATGAAATAATAAAATATACCACTACTGAGATACATCAAATATATTTTTTTCCATTTAAATATGTCTAAAAATAACTAAAAACAAGTTCAAACTCACTAATACTGTAGGATAGTGAATCAATTATAAAATTAAAGCCTTTCTGAGTAAAAACAGTAGAATCTGACGTTTTTATTATATTAATATAGCTATACCTTGTCTTAGGAAACCGTCGTCGCTTAGGAAGCTCACGTTTTTATTGTATCCATTTACCTTTACCCCGTCTTTGGAGACGATCTTCATTTAGGATGTTGACTCAAAGCTTTATTTTCTTTGAAGACCGTCCTCATTTAGGATGCTGATTCATAGCTTTACCCTGTCTTTAAAGACCGACCGCATTTAGGATGTTGACTCATAGCATTACCCTGTCTTTGGAGAGCGCTCTCATTTAGGAGGCTGTCTCATAGCATTACCCTGTCTTGGAAACTGTCCTTGCTTGGGAAGCTCACGTTTATATAGTATCCGTATACATTTGCCCTGTCTTTGGACACCATCATTCATGACGGGTACTGACTCACTACTTTAACCTAGCTTAGGAAAATGCCCTTGCTCAGGATACTGACGCATAGCTGTATTTTGTCTGCAGACACCGTCTTCATTTAGAAAGCTGACGTATTTATTGTGTCTGCAAAGCAATAATTTGCTTCCGCCCACCTTTCTCGATTAAGAGAGAGAGAAGCTGACGTTTTTATCGCATTAAAATATTGCAATAAAAGCGCTTCAATTTGTCTTTGGATATCGTTTGCAAATGCATTACTGAAGTATTTTTTGTTCATTTTTTACTAATAAAAATATGCTCATATTATCTTTCAGTAAATAAATTGTTGAGATCATGGCAGTAATCACGTTTGATAAAAAAAGATCTTAGCTTTAATGTCTTATAATTATTCATTTTTAAAATGTTTATTTTTAAATCAATTTCAAATAACAACTTACCCCAATTATTAATTCCTTATTTATAACAAATATATATACCGCCAAATTAATATCGTGAAGAAATGTCTGGAGTAAGATTGCCACAGTAAATTTTTCCCTTCAATTATAAAATAATCTTAAATATTTCTAAAAATAAACATGTTATTAATCCCAGTAAAAACTTCATTTTTGACTCTTCCAAATAATTTGATAGAATATGGAATGTGACTGCATACAACTTTAACAGAGCTAGACGTTGCCATTTTATCAACAAAAATTCAGGCATATATAATATCTCTGTCACAGAATATGCAAGGGAAGGTGGCACTTGTTGCCCGAATATTATTAACGATACATATATATACTAATAAATAAAATGCTTCACAATATATATAGTATTTAATTTTCGCTACTTCTTGTTCATTCAAACACTCATTATCATTTGCACTAAACACTTAAGAGCTTTTAGCCCTGCTGAATAATTTTTAATGGTCAAACCTGGCTTATTTTTACTCGTTAAGTCAATTAAATTTAAAGATGTTTAGTTTTAAAAATACTCAGTTAAAAAGTTTTAAACTTAATTCTGATGCAAAAAAGCATTAGTGACCAACGAGCTAGTACTAAAAAAATATGAACAAAATTTGACCCACATCTCAAAAAAGGTTCGCCATCCCTGAGTCAGTTAATAATACCATATGGTCAGCCATTCCACAATCTACGTTTGTGGAGTTAAAAACTCTAATATTAGGGGTAAATATGGCAATTGCACAATTCAATATAGGCCATGTAGTCAAATTAATCATTTTAAAACATTGTGGTGTTGAACCAGGTTTTAATTGTATGCCATGATTTAAAAACTTAGATGCACGTACGATTCATGTAGCCCAACGAAAGCATCTTGAGATACAAAAAAGACTAGATTGCTAAAAATAATGAAAAAGAGAAAATTAGATGAGTCTTTTGTAGAATCAGAGAGCAAAGAAAATGTTTCATATACTTCTGGAAAGTATTAAAAAAGGTAAATCGTCAAAAATTACAAATTCTTACTTTAAAGCCTGTTTTCTCAAAAGGAAATATTTTTCCTTTTATATATGTACCTTTTCTCAGAAACTAATTAAAGTAGGGTCCTCAAATTTTCAGTAAGTATATTTCCAACATGTTTACACATTTTAATGGAGCGGATAAGATATATCTAGCAAACCTTTTTAGATAACGTCTTTTAAAACTACATTTTAGAAGGGAAGAAATAGGACATTCTTTAAAAAATTCATTATTATTTTAATTTTTAGTAAAAAGACAAAACCTTTCATAAAAATCTTATTGACAGTACATATAACCTACTGTAAAAATTTCATCTATGAGAAGCAAGTATTTTTTGAGGAAAAAGTACATAAACTTACGAAATTTAACATGGGCTCCTGTGGAAGTGCCGGACTCCCTTAAAAAGCAAAAAGGTATTTGCCAACGAGCAGTGAATTTATTTGTTCCTTTTTGTACTTTCAGAAACAAATTTTATTTTTTCCTTTATTTTATAAAGTAATTCCGTTATGTTATTAAATTGCATCGTTTGCGTTTCAATTTTTGAAACTAGAATCACGAATTGAAATTTAATTTGATTTTTTCCTTCTTTTTTTTGCTTTTGCTTAAATTTGTCTTCTGAAAGTGAAAAAAATTTGCTTATTTTAATTTATTTTAATTTGTGCTAATAATTTTTTTTAAAAAAAAAGCTGGTAATTGTGGGAAAAACTTTGTTTCATTATATTACATTAACAAATTGTCTAAAGAGATTATTATTCATGTTTTACATTCTTTTTCAGTTTGAGATTTTTTTTTTGCTCATTTTTGATAATTGCATTTAAAATCACAAACTGAAATTTAATTTTCTTATGCTCTCTACATTAACGTGTTTTTGTCTGAAGGAGAAAAATAGCTTCATAAACTTTTATTATTTATTTTTGCAAATTATTTTTTTTACAAAAGAATGCTTGTAACGGTGGTGCAAAACGATAAAACTAATAAAAGTAAAATTTTCGAACTCTAAAAATGTATTCACATAACTTTTAGAAAATAATATAGTAGATATACGCCACACTGAAATAAAAAAAAAAATTTGGGGCTTTTTTTCTCTTTGAAAATCTAATTTTATGACACTATTTTAAATCTGGCATTATAATTATTGAGTAAAAACTGTGTAATGTAAAACGGTTTGAATTTTTGTGTAACATTTTATTTGCATTATAAATTCAACAAAAAAATAATCACCTTTAACTAATTCTTTACTTCTCATTTGTTGCATTCGAATATTGGTTTCATTTTACACTATCGTAGCAATTTGAAAATATTGCTTTATAATCTTTCTTCTACTTCTGAATTAAACCCCGTATAAATCCCATCTTCAATTGCGGTTTTACAACGTATTCAATATCCTACTTTCATTGATATCATTTTATCAATTTTTTAAAAAAAAATTTCGCTTTCGTCGTCTGCTTATTTCTGTTTTCCCATCTTAGTATTAAGTTTTAAATTCTGTTTCGTGATTATAGAGGAAAAGATGAAATTTTTATTACCGCTTTGCCATTTCAGCAAAAATTTTTTTTCGGATTTGCCATCCCGATATTAAATTTATTTATTTCAATTTGTCGACAAAAAAAATAACTTTTTTTTTCGATCGAATTAATTTGTTATTTATGATGTAGAATTTTATTTTTGCTCTTAATTTTGAGTAATATTTTTGTATAACATGTTTCATGTTTTTTTTTAATTAATTTTTTCTGGCTTAAATGTGTTTTTTTTTTAACGTTGGCAAAATTAATGTATGTATTTTATAATAATTTTTCTTAATACATTTTCGACTTCGCAAAGTTCACTGTAGGAAAAAAGACATTTTTTCTTGCAGCATACGCATCGTTGGAAATAATTGAATTAATCTCCAAGGAGCTGATTTTTCATTTTACTTTTAAATTTTCAACATTTTTTTCTGGTTTCTATTACTTTAGTCAACTTCTGGTAATTGTACAGGTTTTTTTTTTCTAATTGACTGTATTCAGACATTATTTTTAGTTGGCTGGGTGGCGTAGTTCATTTGTCACTGGCCTTCTTTACCGAAGTTTGGGATTTCGACCGCAGCCCAAGTCGGTGGATTTTCATAATGTAGAAAATCTACAGTGGCCATGTCGTATAATTATGCAGCATGTAAAACATCCCTTGCGTGTCTGTTTAGCTTGGCTCCTCTTGGCAAAATTAAATTCTTAGAACAAGTTAAGATCGTCAGAGTTCAGGTGCCTCTCTCTGGGGAGAAAACTGGGCGTCAAAATTACTTACAGCAATTGGTATCACCTATATGGTGCCGCACTATAAAATGATACCAGCTCCTGGGGAATGTGCTAGGCTAGCAATGGTAAAAGTACCAATCCGCAGCCGCATTAGAGAGAAAAAAAAGAACCACCTTTACGAGGAACTTGACCTAATTAAAGAAACGGTACCGAACTTTGTACGGATCGCATGGTGACATGGGAAGTAGAATTACTTAAACAAAGATTTAATACCAAAAATTGCCAATAAGCACTATAATGCAAAAAAGAAAAAGAAATATTAACGCATAAAAAATAATATTGAAATACTAAGTTTTATTCACAACACTTACTTCTCCCCTGCTAGAAATCTGACCACGTTCATTCTGACCGCAGTTTTCATAGTTGCAACATCGATTATATGTTCTCTGCCTGAGCAAACTGGCTGTTTCTTCGAACTTATTAATCATTCCATTCCCAGTATCATGTGATAAGGCCCCCTTATGTAGCTTCTGTTGGGCTCTAAGCTCAAGAGGAATAGTGGAGAATTAAGATAATAAGAAGGAAATTTTGTTGAAATCACGAATATGTTAGTAATGTATAATGCATATTTACATCATGTATGCTTAAATTATTTTATAAAGTTTTCTTCACTGTATCAACCATAAGTTTAATGAATGAAATACTGAAAAAAAAACCATTGAGAAGAATAATTTTCAAAATTTGAAGAAATATTAAAATGTTTCCATCGTATAAAATTTGCTTCCTTTTTAAAAAATTTCTTTCCTTATATAATGAATATAATTTTTGAAAATTCAATGAAGGTATTTTTGTTACATAAAATAATGAGTGTGAGATTATTTATTTTGTATTTTTTTTAAATGGGTCATCGCAAATGTTTTCTTTTGAAAGATATCACTCACTGAAAAAAAAAGAATGAAAAACCTTAAAAATATAAGAAAATATTAAAATGTTTTTACTAGACATTATTTTCTTAATTTAATGTAGTTCAGTTAATGTAAATAAATTTCTCGGCTTTTTTCCCCTCATGATATTTATTTATAATTACATAATATTAATCCAACATTCAAACTTCCAAAAGTAGCAGTCGTTTCAATAGCTAACGCTAAGAAATTTTTAAATCATTTATTTAGTGGATTCAGTTTTTAACATTATTATTAGGGATTCAAATAAATATATTTCTTTAAAAATTTAAGTAGTATTCTCTTAAATTTTGCATTAATGATTTAATTATAAAAAAAATCGTATATTGTCTGTTTTCTTTTGTGTGTGGGTAAATCTGGGTTAGTTTTTTTTTTTTTACATATTTTGATGCTAACGGCATGCAATGATTGATTGATAATGAAAATTTCTAATGTATTTCATTATTTTTATAGTAATTATTTGTGAAATAAAGAATATGTGCTTAGTTTTTGCTAAGTATTATATCGGAAATGTTAACGTTATTGCTTTAAAAAAAAAAAAAATTAATATGTTTCATTGACTAAAGCAGTATTTCGTTTTGTATATCAATAATCCAAAATCGAAATTTGGAGGATGAACTTATTTTCTGCGGGGGGGGGGGGAGTAAAGTGTATGATTTTACATTCGAGAACGTCCGTTCAATGCTGGGTAAGTGGAAGGGTAAGAAACCGACTGGGCAAAGAAGAAATTTTGAAAATGGGAACTTTAAAAGCATATTATCATAGAAATCACACCCGCTAAAGTGATGTATTTAGAGAGAAAGGAGAAAATATGCACTGATGAAAGAGGAGTGTATCGAGACAGCGCTATATGCACCCAGATAGTTTTTTTTAATACAATGCTAGTGCCATCTGTTATGTAATAAGGAAACTAAAATAACTGAATAGTCCTATACTATTTTTGTATTGCTGTATCAGTCGAATGATTTTTGCTGAAGTTCTTATTGCATTTTATTTACATTTTGGATAATTTTTACTATTCGTTTCTTGTTATTTTTTTATTTATTTTATTAATTGTTTTATTATCTTTCTTGTTATTTTAGTTAGTTAATTTTTTTTTATTTTCTGTAATGAACTTTTTTATACTTATTGTTTTCTTAAATGGAGACTGAAATGAATGTACATAAAAAAGACTTAATCTGCTCATTTTGCATAAAACAAAAACTTATAATGCCCGTAATTTTTAAATATGTTATTTTCAATTGTATTTCTACATTAAAATACTATTTTAATTAAACATGACTGAAAATGATTTTTTTAAATTCGACGTATAATTTTGCAAAATATTGATAGCATTTGTTACGAAAAGATTACTCAGCTATTGGCATAAATATGCAATTAAAATATGATATCCTGGTGATTATATTTGATTTCAATGTATTGTAATGTGTGTGTTGAAAACAATAGCTTAAATGTTGTATTAATGTAATATTAATACATGTACATTACATTATATTGAGAAAGCTATTCTTAAAAGGTACTTTTGAAAAACTACTTGATAAGTTTACATATTACTTAATTCTTTTGAAAAAAGAATAGAATTTAAATCTAGTTTAATTAAATTACATGTTATATAAAAATTTAGGAAATTTTACTAATATTTTATGCTTTAATTTTTCTTCACGTAAAGCAAAATTGAGGATATTTTAATGAAAGTTACAACATCCAATATATTTGGCTTTTTCAATCATATTTATTTTATAATACAATAAATTATTTTTCATTTACTAAATTAATTGCAGATTAAACAGGTTTGAAAAATAATCATGAGATATATTCACAAAAATAATTAATATTTTGGACAACAGATGGCGCTTGCATTGCATTATAGAAAACTGAGTGCATATAGCGCTGTCTCGATCTGCTCATCGTGAAAGCCCGTGCAACATCGGGCCATGCTGCTAGTATATATCTGTTTGGCGTAGAAATGAACGTGTGTGTTTATTTGGCGAATTCAGTGGACTCATTGTAGCAACCCTAAGAAGTCAAACAACCTCCCCTTTGGGTCTGCTTCCGTCTTTATCCTTCACTTGCTTCTGAGTACATGAAGTGAAAAGAACGTATTTCGCCTAGGAATAGCTTGTCTGAACCACGTGCGGATATAATTAATCCTGTGCATCAAAGGTTATTACAAGGTAAGTGTCACGCAATTTTATTTTTTGAGTTGTTTTTATGTTTTAAATATAAATTCATGTACACAAGTTACATGAATAATTATTTTTAATGCGAAATTGATAAAACGTGAAGGGGAGTTGTCCTGAAATATAGCGTGATTTTCGTATCATGCTCCCAACATATTTATCCATATAACCCGTAAAAATATTTTTTTTTTATGTACATAACGTTTTCTTCTTTTAAGCTAATGTGTATCATGTTTTTCAAATAAAGTTTATTTTAGATTTGCATTTTGCAAAACGGTTCAATATGTTTCGTAATTTTATTTTACTTAGATAGGTGCTCCATCTCAAATTTTGTACTATATTTTATAAAGAGAAGCATATTTTTGTACATACTCGATGCTCCTTGAATTTTTATTTATTCATTTTTCTTATGTAAAATATCTGTGCATTTTGTAATGCTGAATGAGTTTAAAATTTTCTGGGTGAAGGGAAAATATGTATTGAGAGAGATGTATAAAATGTGATAAATGCAACATTATAATAAACACTTGCATGAATTTTTTTTTTGTGCAGGCCAAATTTTCGTGGAATATTTCAGAATTTATATATATATAAAGGAGAAAAGCGACTCACTCACTGACTGACTTGACTGACTAATCACGATATCTCCGGAACTATTCAATCTACAGATTTGAAATTTGGTAGACATGTTCCTTTAATGGAGTAGAGATCAGCTAAGAACGGATTTTGCGAAATTCGAATCGTAAGGGGCGTTACGGGGGGTTAAGGGGCATTATAAGTAATTCTTTCCATTTTTAAACTACTCGACGTACAATCTTGAAATTAGGTAAACAGATTCCTTTTATAGAGTAGAGATCCCCAGCCAAATGAGTTCGGTGGAAATTGACCCCCAAGTGGCGTTGCGAGGGCTTAGGGGCCGTTATAGATAATTATTTCCATTTTTAAGCTATGAGACGCAAAGTCTTTATATTTGATAAATATATTCCTTTTATAGAGTAGATATAAGCTACAAGATGGGTTTTGGGAAAATAGCCCCCCAAGTGGCGTTGTAGGGGATTAAGGGCCGTGAGAGATAAATATTTTCGTTTTTAAACTACTTGACCTACCAGCTTGAAAATTTGTAGGCATGTTTCTTTCATGGAGTAAATATCCGTTACAAAATGTGTTTTAGGAAAATTGACCCCCAAGGGGTGTTGCGGGGGGTAAAGGGAGATATAAATAATTATCTATATATATAAAGGAGAAAAGCGACTGACTGACTGACTGACTGACTAATCACGATATCTCCGAAATTATTCAACTTACAGACTTGAAATTTGGTAAACATGTTCCTTTCATGGAGTAGAGATCCACTAAGAGCGGATTTTGCGAAATTCGAAACGCAAAGGGCGTTACGGTGGGTTGAGGGGCGTTATAAGTAATTGTTTCCATTTTTAAACTACTCATCGCACAATCTTGAAATTGGGTAAGCAGATTCCTTTCATAGAGTAGAGAACCGCTACAAAATGAGTTTGGTGAAAATCGACCCCCAAGTGACATTGCGGGGGCTTAGGGGGCGTTACAGATAATTATTTCCACTTTTAAAATATTAGACGCACAGTCTTTAAATTTGATAAATAGATTCCTTTGATAGAGTAGAGATCAGATACAAGATGGTTTTTTTGGGAAAGTAACCCCCCAAGTGGCGTTGCGGGGGGACGGGGGTTAAGGACGTAATAGATAAATATTTTCGTTTTTAAACTGCTTGACCAACCTTCTTGAAAATTGGTAGACATGTTTCTTTCATGGAGTAAATATCCACTACAAAATGGGTTTTGGGAAAAATGACCCCCAAGGGTTGTTAAGGGGAGATATAAATAATTATTCCAATTTTTAAACTATTAGACGCACAGTGTTGAAATTTGGCAAGCAGATTCCTCTCATAGAATAGAGATACGCCACAAAATGTGTTTCGTGAAAATAGACCCCCCAAGTGGCGTTGAGGAACGTAAGGGGCGCATATTTTTCAATACAATCGAATTCTTAATGCTAGGACTTAAATATCAAAAATTTATACATATATATAACCAACAAAATTTTATAAAACATGTAACAGCTAGTATTATATATGCGCATATATTTTCTCTCTCTCATAAAGAATTTCTCGTTTCATCAAATTTTTTTAGATTACTAGAATGCAGATGTAATACAGAAATTTCTTAAAAAATAAATAAGTAAAATTCATTGTTTTAAAATTTTAGATAAAATCGCTTAAAAATGTGTTCGAAGTAATATTCATTAAAATTATCTTCTTTTAAAATTATTTTTTGCTCTTTCAGTGTATTTGTTATTATAACAAGTTAAATTTTCCCTTGTATTGATGGTTAGAATTTTTAATTTGCGTACCATAAAATAAAATAGTCTTATTGAGTTAATTTTGCTTGTTGTCTAAAAAAAAAATACTTAGAGGTTTTAAGTAAAATAATTTTTGCTGTTATGTTGTCTTGTGTGTTCTGAAAGATAGGTTTGTGTTGTGTAAGACTCAGTGTTTTGGTTAGCCATTAAAATGTAAGGAATTGTTAGATATATTGAAACATTTCGTTGTGACTACTGGTATATACACAAAAAAAGGTTTTGCAAAACTTCTTGGGTTTGAATCCCACCTGAGATGGCCTAATTTTTGAGAATGTGACTTCTCTTTACTGTGCTATTTCATTAGAATAATTAAGGGGAAAAGTTCGATATACGGACTTTTTTTAAAAATCGCCAATTTTTTTTCCGGCGACAGCAGTCTCCAAGGGAAGCACAGGGTTGCATCCCCCTTAGCCGCCAGGAAACGCCGCGATACTTCCCCCTCCTCCCTCCCCCTGACTTAACAGTTTTGCCAAGTTCATGCCTTCCATCTAAGTTTGCCTCCCCCCCCTCCGCCACCTCTGTACGAAAATTAATGGCGGGGGATTCTTTCTAACTTTAGTAGAAGCATAAAAATGAAACGTGATATTTTTTTCCTACATAATATTAAACTAAAAAAGTAGTAAAAACAAATTTGTATAGAACTAAATGTAAATAGTTAATGATTATTTTAGCAATACTGCATTGAATTTAAGAATAAAAATCTATTTTTTTAAGTGATTCAGAATAGTAATGAACAAATTGTTCTATTTATCATCATTAAGCCTAGAAGAGAAACATTAAAATTTAACATATTAAAACAAATTAACATTAAAATTAAAGTCATAAATTAAATATAAGGAGAATCTTTCTTGCTTACATTGAAAAACGAATCTTACAGTAGTCGCATATGATGTGTAACATCTGACTTGTTATCATGGTAAATACGCAATAGTGACTTTAATCCTGAAAGAAAAGAATCGGTGATGACTGGAAATAATTTTCTATCGAATAATTATATCTTTACTGAAAATTTTATTTAATTAACACAAGCAGTAATGCATTTTTTTTTATCAAAAATATTTATTATTGTTCAATTTGGGGAAGAGCGGAGACAATAGAGTTATGAAAACTAAAGTATGACACATATACTTGTGATTTCAAAGTATTTAAAAATCGTTGAAAAACGGCGTCAATAACAGTACCACTGTTAGTTGTCGAAACATTTCGATTAGTGTTCATTTCGAGCTTATGGTCATCTTTTAGAAAAGCTATGAGCGGCTCAGCTTCTGGCAAACTGAAGTTAACGTTAAAATCACCACTCAAAATCATGGGAAGCGAGTGATAGTTTTTTTTTTTTAAAAGAGCAGAACCACCTTTTGTATACGGTAAAAGTACAAAATGCAGGAAATCTTTAATTATTTTAACTGTTTGATTTGGAGAAATGTATGCGATCACCAAAATGGCAAGACTTGCTGGTATGTGCGGTAGGCGGGCGTCTTAATTGCCACTACAGTTGGACCCCGAGACGAGGCTAGCGAAGAGACACCCAAGGCGCTGAATTGGTCAAGTCAAACAGCGCGCTTTCCCCGACTTCCTGTTACGCATTTCCGTCCCTTTTCACGAAATCACTCCAACAAATATCCAGCAAACGAGAGTAAAGGTATTACACATCAATAAAATAAATATAAATAGAATTAACTTACCTTGCAGCACTTTATGAATAAAAAATTGTCACACAATGGCCAAAGTCATCACTTATCAGCAAGATAGATTGTGATAAAAATCATGGTGATAAAAAATCTTGATTAAATTCCCCTTTTAAAGAATTTGACCTAAGCCCCTCTCAGCCCAGTTGATGTCCCTAACAATTTCTAAAAACTAATTGAAACAATCCACTCCCTGCTGTTTGCTTCATTTTCTAAACTTATATACAGCAACAAATGAAATTTTAAATCTATTTTTCTATTGCAGGTAGGGAGTGAATCTGTAACATGCTTCCAAGTGCCTTCTATGGTATTTGTGTGGCAATTCGTTACTGGATTTACAAAATGGAGGCTATGATTTAACGTCAAATGATCAAACCCTTCTTGTCCTTAATTTTTAAATGCCTTCCATTTGTTGGAAAAATCATAGTTCCAGGCTCTATCCATTCCTTTAAAATGTTAAATAGAATCTCACAAGATCTGTTGTGTACTGCTTCCCTTCTGAATTCGATTTGTCGACTTCTGCATAATATAGAATAACTTCAATGACAAATTTCCCCCAATCTGCAACTGTACCAGAAGATAAATAGAAATAAGCTTTAGTCTGTTTTGTTCTGGTTCCCATGATCAAATGATGAGTGAGACAAAAAATCTCATTTAATTTTAGTTTGCTGCAACTGAACCACAAGCCAAGATGTATGGTTTTAGTTGAACTATACAAGCCATGATGTATGGTTTTAGTTGAACCACATATCTTGTTATTCCTGGAATTTCTGCTAATCTATGATTAACCATCTAAAATAAAATTTTTCTTCTCAAACTTCATCAAAACATTACAATTGCCGTAAAAAAATTCTAATTTAATCAGATGAGTTTTTCTTGCTAAATCTAAAAATAGTTTCCTATCCCTACATATTTCATAAACAAAATCAAGATTAAATACTCCCTTTTTCTCCCCAAATGTGGACTTTTTGCTAGAAAATAAAACAGGAACTATTTCTGACAGAACTTTCTTGTACTTGGGATAAACACTGCAAATAGTTCCATGGTTAGAGGGAGCAGGTTACAATATTTAAAGGTATACAAAATAACAAGGTTTTTAAAATTTAAATTAATCTCTTTGTAAATTAATAATAATGTAAAAATTGATAGTCAGCCTAATCTATAACTGGAATAATTTATCAATAAGTAAAAATGAATGTTAATAAATAACTAAATAATATTAATAAATAATATGGATAAAGGCACATTAATAATAAAAGAATATATTTCCTAATAATGACAGAATTAAGTCAACCTAAGCAATAATTAAATAATTTTTCAGTAATTAAAAAGAAATATTAATAAGTAATATGAATAAGAAATAAGGTATAATAATAAAACAATTGAAATACAACCTAATAATGAAAGAATATTCAACCTAATCAATAATTAAAAATAAACTTAAATAAATATTAAATAACTATTTTTTATAAATAATTTTTAATATAATTATATATTTTAAAATATTAAATAAAGAATAAAAATTACTAATTTTAATATTAAATAAATATGATACATTATTAATAAATATTAAATAATTATGATTAATTAATATTAAATAAATATACTTTATAAATATTAAGAAATAATAGGAAATAAAGCAGTGAATTCTTGTTCGGAAATATCTATGTCTGAACAGTTGAAAAGAAGGGTGTCTGAAAAAGAATTCCAAAACGGTGCAGTTTTTCTAGACATTGTGCTGACGAGTATAAAATTATCTAATGGAACCCAAGGTAGTAAAAGCAATATAATATTCACAATCTAGTAGGAAGTATATATATATGCAAAGATAAAACGTGTTTTCATATTTTTCTGTTACATTACAATAAAAGTTTTCCAAAATAAAGTTATTATATATAAATAAAATTTACAGTTTTAATGAATAAGAGGCGCTTTAGATACTTGTAATTATACAAATTTCACAGAAAACGTGAATCCACATTTTGCATAAATATTCATAAGTTTCTTTTCAATTTTTTTATTATGACTCGTGGAATCCTGGGGTTCCTCAATTCAATAACAATTTGAATTGAGGAACCCTACGAACTACAAGGCATTTGAGGAGGGACCCCATTCCATTATTAGGAAAATATATCCTGAAACAATATTTAAATTTACTCAACTTGTAATAGGTACCTTATAGATTGTAATAAGTATTGTATTTGTTTTAAAAATAAAAATCTTGAACAGGTTAAGCTGGGCCAAGGGCGAAAGGCGGTCACGAGCAGAGATGAACGATACCAACCTTAAGTTAATCGGACCAGCCAAACCCGAGAAAATCACGATTTAAATTAATTTAAACACCCCCGCACAGGAACAATAGAACCAATAACATGGAGGGTTTTTGGCAGACTGTATCTAGAGATGAGGTGAACCGAATGTGACACCTGAGATCTCATATTGAATATCTCGGTGGGAAGAATCGTTCGCGAGAAAATTAAGACATGCGCCTAAAAAGCCCCCGAGTTATGGTAATTTTAAAATAATTAAAAAATTTAAAACAATTAAATAAAACAGATGCAGGGCACCCACCAACTCGAAACTCGGCCTGGCTGTGGGGAAACACAAGAGGAATCCATTCGAACCGGTCGGGCGTCTGTAGTTGCAAATGGAGCTGTGCTAGCTTTGCAAAGGGAAACGAAACTAACTCCCCCTGGGAGGTGGAAGGTCACGTAGATCCCAACGATACGCAGTGTAGTAAGTGATCCCAAAGTTTCATCCTTTTATCTCTGTAATATCGTGACATCATCAAAAGATCAAACCCCATAGGAATAACATGGAGATTCTAATTTTAGTGATAATTTCCCCCTAGGCCAACTATCTACACATGAATTATAACAGATGAAAGAGCTTAAAGAGGAAAACCTATGGTCTGAGTTTCATTAACGAAGCTCAAAAATCCTAGGAGATATGCGGGATTTAAAAAAAATTAAAACTTTAAATTAATTCTAAAATGTTGATTTTGGGTGAAGAAATGGGGCTATTGTCTCGGAAAAAAATATATCTGGGATGCTCACAGGGAGAACAATCGAATCCAGCCGGTGCGGTCGAACAAGGTAACATAAGATTCGAGTTACTACTGGGGAAGCACTGTAGGAGGGGAGCACCGGAGGGGGCCAATTCCACGTAAAGCTCGGGCTAATACGAAAATATGGCGGACCTCCAAAAATTTAAGTCACAAGCTCAATTACTTAGGGGGGGGGGTGAAACTTTTTCCACTCCCCATAGGATTAACATAGGAGCAGGATATTTTAGTGCTTAATCCCTCCCCATGCCTACACAATGGGAATGAAGTAGATAACAGGATGGGTCTCGACGAGTGGAAGAGCTGGTTTAAATCTCAAGTCCGAGACTCAAACAGTAGCAGAGATATTGAGAATTTAAACAAATTTAAAAAGTTTAAAACAATTAAAAACTGTGGAAGAAATAGCCCTATGGGTTTGAAATTATAATAAATGGAAAAGCAAATGGAGAGGGATAGAATGAGCTAGGTCCGAAAGGTCTGAGGCTCGGGTGCCGAGATATTGGCCAAAAAGCTGTAGAGGGGGTGGGATGCCTCCCAACAGATATAGTTTATAACAATAGTTAATACAATCTCACAAATATCAGTCCCAGCTTCCAGTTTATGATTTAACATTTCGCTTTCCTTGCAATACGATACGAATTAATTCCGTACGTATCACTTATACTTATTTCTTGCTAACCCTGTATATATGTGAATTTTGAAGTTTAGATGATTGATGAAGAGAGAAGGAGTAGAGTTTGTGCGTTATGGGAAATATCAGGAGTATAATCCATTTTGACACTATAGTAAGTGGCTGCTTTTATATATCGTGTTTAATTTTATTAAGGATATCCTTTCCTAACGCAGAATTAATGTGTTCTTGTGATTTATGCTTTAAAAGAAGCACAATTCTATTTTTCGATTTTTTTTTTTATTTTGCTTATATGATCCATCAGCGCAGAGTCATATTTATTTAATAATTTAATTGAACTTAACAAATTTCTATTATTAAGTTTTCTTATTGATTCATGGGTTCCACCAAGTGCAAATTAATTATATACTAGAAACAGAATTACCTCTAATATTTTTTGAAATTTTAATTTAAGTCGTTCCGTTAACGTATTTCCATTAACTTGATTTTTCTTTATCTATAGTCGAACATAAATTTAGTCATTTTAGTAATGAATACAATTATATTTGACAGATTTCTCCAAATATTATAGCCTCCTTTAAATCCTGTGGATTGTTCATTTTCACTTCTGCTGGAAAATTTTATTCAAAAAAATAATATAAACAACAGTCATTTTCCATACCAGTAGTACCATAAAAACTCCATTCTCGAATTTCATGATTCCACTAACAATCAAAATTGATATTAGTCGTTCTCTCATATAAAAATCGTGTATTTTGTTTTCTCCAACACAGAGGAGGGGATTTAGCAAAATCGCCACCCATTTTTCTAAGGGCCCCCTTCACGCGATTCAGCTTGTGTTGCCTAGTCGGGAGTTAGTATTGAATAGAAATCGCCTGGGTCCCCCTTCACAGGAGATGAGTTGGCATTCCCTGCCATACTACTCCCTCCAGTTCTGGAAAACAACGTTCCCCTCTCCACTAATTTACTTTATTGTAAATGCTATGCTCTTCACACGCGGCAGAAATCCTTTTGTTTCTTCTCCTTAATCAATCATTGTATCAATGAGTCTGCATTAGCAGAATTCTTAGTTAGCATTGTGACCGCGTGTGAAATAATTCTTTTTCATCTTCCCACTACAGGATTGGTGAAAGAAAACGTGTTGATTGGCAAAAAGTTGCCTTGCGTGGAACCTGCCTAAAGATCCTTTCTAAACCGAAGATATTTCCAATCAGTTTAACTCTTCATATTCTCCCGAAGGGAGTTGTCACGTAGCTTTAATCGAGCATTAAAATTCTCTGCTGAGCCAGTTTCCCTCCACCCTAGCCAGTTCACACTTAAAAGTTTCCATAGCATAAAAACCTGTCTGGCCCAATTATTTAAAAATTTTGGGAGTGGTTATGAGCTTCGCAATTACTAAATAGTACCTCTTAAACACCTAGAAAAATATGTGTATTATGTTAATGTTTTTTAAACCATAGTCTATATGGCATCGAAACTTTTTCCTAAAATGTCCTTGCGAGTTCCAAATAACAAAAACATAACACTACACCGTTAAGAAGTAGTTTGAAGTTTGCCGAAAGTTAGAGATCAATAGTATTATTTAACCATAAAATACACTCATGTCCATAAATTAAGGATAATTCAGAATCACACAGAAATTGAACTCTAAAATAAAAATTTACCCTGTAGAATTATCACACACATCTTGAAGAAGAATATGCAATTTACAGGAAACCACCAGATGGTACGGATAGTACGTCACAATGACGAGAGTATAAGAATTCGGAAATATACGGAAATATGGAAATATATATACGGAATGGTGGCAAAGAAGTAAAATTCTTCAAAAGCGCTTTAAAAGACTTTCAGTGCAATAACCGCATAGTTATGGCACAAAGGAAGCATTTGGATGATTTTTTACGTGGTAGAATTATCGGACGACTGGAATGTGGACGTACCCAGCTGGAAGTATGCGAGGAACTTGGAATCACCCAGAGTGTCATCTCCAGGCTTAGGCAACGATTCCAAGATGATGGTAATGTGAGTAGATGTTACAGCACAGATCGCAATGAGGACAGGTATTTGGCAGTGACTGCCAATAGAAACAGACGGACCACAGCATCAGACCTGTCTCGTCGGCTCTCTTCAGCTATCGGTACGACAGTTTCAAGGCAGACCGTGTACAGACGCTTAGGGCACATTGGTCTATATGCTCGTAGGCCTGTCAGATGTGTTCCCCTTACCACAACTCACTGTCCCCTGCGATTAACCTGGAGTAGAGAGCATACATTGTGGACACCGCAACAGTGGTCTTGTGTGATGTTTTCCGGCGAGTCCAGGTTTAGTTTGTAGTCTGATTCTCGCCGGACTTTCATATGGAGAGCGTCAGGTACCCGTTACCCCCAAGAGAACACCATTAAACGAAACCGTTACGGTGGTGCAGGATGGCTTGTTTGGGGAGGAATTATTCTTTGTTCCAGAACTGACCTGCATGTTCAGTGTGTAACGATGACAGGCCACATCTATCGAGATGTCATTCTGGAACAACTTGTACGTTTGTTTCGGGACGCCATTGGTGCTGAATTTCTGTTTATGGATGACAACGCCCGTCCTCACCGTGCAAACATTGTAGACGAATGCCTTCAATCGGAGGATATCACCCGTATGGATTGGCCAGCATACTCACCGGACTTGAATCCAATAGAGCATGTGTGGGATATTCTCGGCCGACGAATTGCAGCCCATCAACCCCCTCCCCACCTGTCTACCGGACCTTCGTAGGGCATTGAT
The DNA here is from genome assembly GCA_019973975.1 of Trichonephila clavata. NCBI lineage: Eukaryota > Metazoa > Arthropoda > Arachnida > Araneae > Nephilidae > Trichonephila > Trichonephila clavata. The sequence goes on from BMAO01003407.1 coordinate 21,805, forward strand.
TGATGAGTGGTGTAATATTCCCCAAGATCAAATTGATAATTTGATACTCAGCATGCATAGGCGTTGTAAGGCATGTATTGCATCGTCCTGGAGACACACTCCGTATTAAACATCATACTAACCATGTTATACTGTTTTTTGTAACTAGGTTCTTTTTTGAAATTTGCTCCAGGGAGTTAAAATCGCAATTTTTATTAATTATGTCAAACATATAGCACCTTTTTTGCTCTTTACCTTTTGTTTAATAAATAGACTTTACAAATAAATCAAATTTGTTTTGCATCTGTCTCTTTCTTTGCCTGAACTTCATTATCCTTAATTTATCGACATGAGTGTATACTTTTTATTATGTTGGCAAAGATAAGAATATTGTCGTTTTCATGTGCAAGAGTACATTGTTTTAGTTCTCGATGATGTTAGGACTCTCTCTATCGCTAGGACCTGTTACATAGCATTCACCGCTTCCCCCAGATGCTAAAAAATCAATTTATTTCCTCGCTGGATAAAACTTTTCAAAGCATGTCACGTGCTTCTGGTAAAAGCATGAACCAATATTGCAGATTTTTCTCTAGTAACTTGTTATTTTTGGTTTAGTTGTTCCACAATTCTTGAAGCATTTTCAGTGCTTCAGAAAGACTTAATCTACGTCGTACCATTTTGAAAAAAAAATAATAGAAAAAGTTACCTATATCTGTATTTACGTTAACGAAAAGTAAGCTGTATATATGTATTCACATGCAGAAATTTTATAAAACAAATGAAATCTATACTCAAGAGCCAGAGCAAAAAATTCCATCAGCATTTAGCAAACATGAATCGAATTACTGATAAAAACCACTGCTTTAAACCTCCACCGAAAGATCAAAGAGTCTATTGCTGCTACACATTCCATAGCTGCATTCCTTTCCTCCTGGAAATAGAAAATAGGAAAATGGGGGAACAGATATTCTCTATCATTATCACAAAAAGTTAGGTAAAATGAAAAACACTTGTGATGCGATGTTCCAAACGGTGGAACATTCTGCTTTATTCAGTGATTGCGTATGTGCCTTACGTATAAAATATTAAGCATAATATTGAATAAATATTTTAGAGTACACCCAACAAAATAACATAGTATTTTTTGTAAAGCTAGTTTTTAAGCATCAAACATAATATAATTAAAATTTGTTGTAATTCTGGAGATTTATAAGTCAATGCAAAGAAAGTATTAATTCGAACTGTATTTTGCTGCCATCTATGATTCTAAAAGATCGTAAATTGAAAATGCATTTTTATTCACTTATAGTGCAATTTAACAGTTTGAGCAGCGAGTGAATTTAAATGTACCATGCTGTGGAACTCTGAAACACAAAGGCTTAAGCAACCGCCACGTAAGGCCTTTGATTCATTTTAAATAGCGCGTGTGCCAAAATATTGGCCATGCGAGGGCGCTGTTGTACGCACCTCAGTATCTAAAATGTAAATATTGTCAATGTGTAACTTGATTTGTAGAATGTAGGCCGCATTACGGGAAATTCAGTCTAATTAAACATTACTATATTCAAATTTGTGTCTTCGTTGAGTAATATGGGCTGATCAGTTTCTAAGAATTGTGCACACTCATTCGTTTCATTCGCAAAGAACATTTCGCTTGGGTTCTTAAATTCTTTACAGCGCGAGGCTCGAATTTTTCATGCTGTCAAGAAAAACCTTTTGGTGCATCTATGATTCCTATATATATATATATATATATATATGAAATGTCTAGATCAGGGTTTTCAAACTGTGTTCCACACAACCCTTTGGTTCCACAAGGTATACCCTGGGATTCCACGAGCCACAATGAAAAAAATCAAAACGAAACTTATAAATATGTATGCAAAATAAATTCACGCTTTTTTTGAAGTTTTTATAATTACAAGAGAGATAGAGAGAGTGTGTATATATATATATATATATGTAATACGACGATGTTGTAATGATGGTTTTAGTAAAGGAGGACGACTTTTGGCAAAGATCTTGATAGCGGGGCCGGTGTTGATATTTCCTTATATGTTTGATGTTGCATTTTCATTACTATGGAAGAGGCAGTCTCGTTTAAAAGCTATTCTTCTTTATTAAACACTGAACATGAAAACACACAGATAGACGGAATCACAACATAAATACACAAACACTAGCTGCAGCCGACTACATGATGACAAGAAGAGAAGAAGCGAAAGAGAGCGCGGTCTCCAGGAGTCTCGGTATATATAGGCAGCTTAAATCACGTGATCTGTGTGGGTGGATGGATGTAGTTTAAAATTCTCTTGTTAGACGGCTGGTTAACTTTTTCTAAAACGTTGGTCCTGAAGGGATGGACCAAAGGCAATTAAAAGTTATTAAGAATAATTAATGGGGATTATTACATTTCCCCCTCCGCAAGACGCGTGTGTGCACCAGGGCCCTTGGTCCACACCCGTATCATACAGATATATAAAGTACAAAATTAAATTTTTAAATTATCATTATTTACAAAATTTTTTCCTTCACTTCAACTTTAACATAAGCCAAAGTATAAATTGTGTAAAAATTTTGAAACAACCATCCACCACATTATTAATATTGGCTATGAATTCAAAAATATTAATTCTTAAAATACAAAAAATAATTTCTTAAAAATTTATATGAAATTGTATATAAGAGCACTGAGGGTGAAAAGAAACAAATTAGGATGACCCACGCCTTGCACAATCTTTGAGACAAGTTTTACTTCTTATCGTGTAAATGTTGCACAATAACTTCAAAAAAAATATCCCTAGACTGGAAATTGCAAGTCGACCAAAGAGATTTTTTTTAAAACTTATTTATAACTTTTTATATGTATTACTTTTATTATGACAAAGGTATAAGTTTGGAGGCAATAGCATATTGACAATCAAAGGTGTATTTATTCCCTTGAGGTACTCACTATGTACAATCCTTACAAAACCCTTATTACTTATTCTAAATGTAAACATTTGCTCATTTATTTATTAATATTTTCTCAGCCTAAGTGCTCTCAAAACCATTATTATTTCATACACATTAAAGTTGTTGATTTTCATATCAAATAAATTGTTCATTCTAAAAAAGAGTAAATCGAATAGAAACCAAAAATTCTTAAAACCACATTAAACATATCAAATATAGTATCAACATAAAATTCTCAAAAAAAAAAAAAAATTCAAATCTTTGGTATTGATTCAGTAAAACACTTAAAAACATTGTAAAGTTATCAATTTTCATGTTAAATATCAAATTCAAATATAATCATTATGAAATATATGCATTTTATCTTCAAAACAAAATATAGCATTAAGTAAATTTAACGCGAAACTTCAAAAGGTAAATCCGAGATTCCTGGAAACGTTTTTAAAATGGTAATAACATTCACATTAATATATACGTAGAGTTGACTGCCCAATCAATAATTGAAATACAATCGAAAAATGAAAATAATTTGTTACACAATATTGAAAAAACATTAGAATGAACCATAATAACAGTACAATGGTGGTGGGGACCAAAGAATAATTAAAAAAAAAACGATGGGGGTAAGACCCATAATATTGAAAGAAACTCTGGGGTAAAACCAGACACATAAAAAAATTGCGGGATAAGACCCGGCTTATAATAAAAAAAATGCTGGGTAAGACCAGGCTTTAAATGAAAAAAATTATATTGGTACCACTACCCCATACTAAACCATTTCATATGGAAGACTTTAAAACAAATATTTTCAAAATATCTAAATCATAAATTAAAATCATTGCAAGATTCTGAATCAAAATAGATTATTAAATTTGTTTTCAAATTATTACGCATACTAATAACAAAATATTTCTTAAACATTTTAAAATAAATCATTAACAACGAATGAGGAAAAATATATAATCAATTTAGAGTCAATAGCAAATAATTAAAATGACAAGAGTAAAAGAAAAACTTATCAATGATGAAAATATCGCTGAGTTGCACTTTTTCACGTAATTTTGCCAAAACACACATCTCGCGGACTTCAAGGTTAGAAAGATTTATTATTATTTTTTTTTTCATTTGAGCAACGAACTGTTGATTCAATTGTAGGTTGATTTTTTCTTTTATACATATTTGATGATAAAGATTTCATTTTGATACAAAACATGCAGACCACTTTAAGCTTTACAAGGGAATTTTTTCCCCCACCACTTTGAAGCACATAAGTAACGGGAATTTCCCCATACTTGTTATCAGGCGAAAAGGGGAATACCCTTCCGAGGACTCGATTCGTTCACATTTCTTTTGCAGAATTTTCACTTCAGGGCGTGGCTTCTTTCCCGCACAGGAAACTGTCCTGCCGGCTTCTGTAATACGACGATGTTGTAATGATGGATTTAGTAAAGGAGGACGACTTTTGGCAAAGATCTTGATAGCGTGGCCGGTGTTGATATTTCCTTATATGGTTGATGTTGCATTTTCATTACTATGGAAGAGGCAGTCTCGTTTAAAAGCTATTCTTCTTTATTAAACACTGAACATGAAGATACACAGATAGACGGAATCACAACATAAATACACAAACACTAGCTGCAGCCGACTACATGATGACAAGAAGAGAAGAAGCGAAAGAGAGCGCGGTCTCCAGGAGTCTCGGTATATATAGGCAGCTTAGATCACGTGATCTGTGTGGGTGGATGGATGTAGTTTAAAATCCTCTCGTTAGACGGCTGGTTAACTTTTTCTAAAACGTTGGTCCTGAAGAGATGGACCAAAGGCAATTAAAAGTTATTAAGAATATATATATATAATTAATGGGGATTATTACATATATATATATATATATATTTCCGCTAGATTGTGAACATTCTAATGTTTTATACTCGTTAGTACCCAATGGCTTTTAAAATGTTTTCTAATGGGAAAATGTACCTTTTTGCATTTGTGGGGGAAGAAACCCACCTGTAAAGAAGAAGCGAAAAACATATCAACAGATTAGACGTTAAAATCTAAACTTAAGCAAGACAGCTTCTAAATTTTAAATTGCAAATGTATGCAAAATGCACAGTATTTCTCCCACAGCTATAAATATTTTAATGCAATTCAGAACATTGTGTGTAAGGGAATTATATTTCTTAACGTGAGTGGTTACAAAAACAAATTAAACTTGAAATATGTTTTGCGATTGACCGACAATTTGTGTGGGGAAAAAGCAAGCACATATTTCAGTTGTTAAATATAATGCATGAGAAGACGCCGAGGTTGCTCTAGGGACGGACAAACCGGACCCATATCCGGGCGGCATTTGGACGAAATTTAAAACTATTTTTGAAAATATTTTCTTAAATATTATTATTTACACTTTGGAAACCTGGAACATAATTATTTTATTTTACCGATCATTGCTAGTAAAATTTGTATAACGACTCTATATATTTTTTAAAATTGTACTGCGTGGCGATATGACTTTGAAAGTATATGAGCACCCTACCTTGGGTAAAATGCGAAATTTAACAATATAAAAAAGCTTGCAGCTTGAGTTGTATCCCGATGCGAGGGTAGTGAAGAGACACCATCAATTGATTGATCAAATCAAATAGCATGCGCTTTCCCGACTTCCTGTTACACATTTCCGTCCCTTTTCACGAAATCACTCCTACAAATATCCAGCAACCGAGAGGAAAGATGTTACACATCAAAAGTTCAAATGCGAACAAATAAATATATAATTCATTTATTTTACCAATATTAAAATTTTTTAAATGCATACTTAAGTGCTCTAACCCAGTCAGTATAATGTTCATCCCCCCCCCCCATCAAATGAATTTTTATGCTTTCGATTCTAACTGCATCCAATTTTCAATAGCTTTAACATTGGAAAAAGTGCAGCTTAGATTCAAGTAATTTCAGTGTTTTCTTTTGTAAAATTTTAGGATTTCAAAGAGAAGCTCTTGTGTGTTTCTCTTTAAATAAATCAAATATAGTGCTGGCTTAGTAAGTTAATGTAACTTAGTAGATTGAAGGAACGAAGGGAAAAGAAGTGCAGCACATGCGTCTAATCGGTGCTTTGATTTACAGTTAAAACAGAATAAGTATATAATAAAGGGGTTGACTATTTGGGGGAGGGTTTTCTTTCGATTTACATAAGAAATGAAAATGCTGGTTTAGGCTAACAAAATGCATAGTCTTTTAAACAAAGAATAGTATTGAACAAGTAATGGACTATTTTCAATAAATTTCCGTAAGTACAAGATTTTATTGCTCCTTTCAAACATTTATGCAGTAATTAAACTTTTTCAATTAATAATTTTCTTAAAATTGAAATTAAAAGAAAAAAACTTTTGACTAAGGTACTTATTTACGAATCATTTATTTAAAGATTAATGCAGTCTGAATTTCTAATTAAGCTAATTTTTTTAGCATTAAAAGACAAAAAACACAATGTCCGGTCTAGTGGGTTTCTGGACATATTGTATCAAATTCAAGGTTCTTTATTGGTAGGTACTACTGCATTTCTACCATATTAAGATACGTGTGAATGAATATTTTGTTGTATTTGCTTTTATGAAAAAAGTGAACAATAAAAATAATATATTTAGTTTAAAGTTTCATTTGTTGTATTTATATAAATTGTGTCGTAAATCAACTCATGTAAAAAAAAACGATTTAACTGAGTAAAAAAAACCTTGGTTTTCAATGAAATTATTTGAAATATGTATCCATAGTTATAGTTAAGAACAGATGGACTGTAAAATTCTATTTTTGGAATACGTCAAAATAGTATTACTGCCGCGAAGTTTTTACGTTAGAGAGCTACGACACGACATTGCACAACTTTCATTACTTTTCCCAGGATCTTAAAAAAAATGTGCTTCATTTGTCTTTGTTGTAAATTTTGATTTT
>BMAO01003408.1:0-18380 GCA_019973975.1 Trichonephila clavata
TTCATTCAGGAGGGGCTCCACCCCCTCCCCCTGTGGTCTAGGTCGTGGGATCTTGTTTTGTTTTCTCACTTTAGGATCAGCGAAAAAGCTAAGTCCTTTTGCTGGATCTTGTAGAGATATATCCATGTGGGGTCCAAATCTAATAGACATCAAGCCACCAGCACATTTTATATTGTTAAATTTAGCATTTCAAAAGATTCCGGTTCGAAAACTCGGTTTCGTTTGCGCTTGACTCTAAATACACTTCGCACATACCAGCAAGTCTTATTAAACTTCACGAAGGATACACTTGCGATCCTTACGCTCAATTGTCAAAGTCTAGGGGCTAACCAAACAGATTTGGACGTTATTTCACAAAATTGTACGTTACTCATGTTGGCAGAGACATGGTAAGAGAATGACGAACGTGTTTCGATACCTGACTTCGATTGCTGTGTACAATTGAAACGACCGGGCCACAGAGCAGCGTGTTTTGCGATCTATCGCAAACAGAACAACTCACATGTTGTGGCTCCTCATATGGATATTACTAATCGTCAAACAAGTGGACTGGGTATTGTAAGTCAAGATATTGCGGATATGTGTGCGGCAAAATGCTTATTTTAAAATGGACAAACAGTGATTTCAGTGGTCGTATACATTTTTCTGAATCAAATGGTTCAAAAAATTAAAGATTTCCTGCATTTTTTACTGTTACAATATACCGAAAGTGGTTCTGCTCTTTAAAAAAAACTATCACTCGTTTCCCAGGATTTTGAGTGGTGATTTTAAAGTTAATTTAGGTTACTAGAAGCCGAGCCACTAATAGTTTTTTTGAATGATGAACTCAAGCTCGAAATGAACACAAATCGAAATGTTTCGACAACTAACAGCGGTATTGTTATTGACGCTATTTTTCAACGGTTTTTAAATACTTTGAAATCACAAGTATGTGTGTCATATTTTAGTTATCATAAGTTATCATTACCGCTCTTCCCCAAATTGAACAAGAATAATTATTTTTGATAAAAAAAAATTGCATTACGCCTTGTGTTAATTAAATAAAATTTTCATTAAAGGTATAATTATTCCATAGAAAATTATTTTCAATCGTACTCGTTTCATGTTTTGAGGATTTAAGTTGCTATTGCGAATTTACCACGATAACACCGCAGGTGTTACACATCGTATGCGACTATTGTAAGGCTCGTTTTTTTTTTAAATTTTAATATGTTTTGCGTGAAATGAGCCTTTTCCATGTAGTTTGAAATTTCTTAAGGTATTTAAAGCAACATCAAAGATGAAATATTTTTTGAAAACAAAAGCTCAATGATACGAATATAAACTAGCTTAGTTATTTCAGACATTTACACATTAAATAGAAAGTTCTAAACTAAAAAAAATTTCCATATATATATATATATAATTTTGCTATTTTTTTACCTTAAGGATAATATTAATCACATTTAAATTAATATTAATTAGTACATAAAAAATAAATACAAAAGATGAACTATGAAAACAAGCAGTGTGTGTCCAGAATGGTTCACAATAAGATTGAATAGAATTAACTTAAATATCTTTTCAATATTTCATGTTATTGTAGAGGGTATCAACCACAAAATATTCCCCTCAGTTCTTCCACCCACCGACAAAACAGTATTAAGTTCGAATTGACACTGCTTGTAATCGAGAAAAAATATTTTAAAAAAATTGAAAGAAACAAAATAATTTGCCTGTTGCGTAGCCGAATTATTACATATTAATTTTTCTCTAATATATATACTTGTCAAGCTTAGTGTATGCATGAAATGAATATGAATTATATTTTCTAAGCAACTAAATCAAATTGCATCGTTGTCAGAACATCTTCATACTTTTTCCAAGATTGCTGCCCATTGGCGCCTAGCTTTTATATAGCCTGACTCATTCTATCATTCCTATGCGCTATACAGAGTTCATTCTATTTTTGATGATTACCCCTTTAAAATTTAAGTTTAACTCTCCAAACCTGACAAACATATATGGTTTTTAATTGTTTTATCCTTTTTATTTTTTATTTTGATTCCTTTGTAATTTGTATCAACGGGGGATTTAAGCAAATAGAGTGAAATAATCTCAATTTAAAAAATCCAAACAAGATTCAAATTTTAGTTATATAGAAAGTAATAGCGATCTCTACTTTCATTGACGTATGGATTATTAGTTTTACTGACATTTTTCTTAATACAGGAGAGAAAACTAAAAATTATTTAATAATATAAATGATTAGGTATATATATATATATATATATATATATATATATATATATATATATATATATATATATATACTTAATCATATATATATTTATGTAATATATATATATATATATATATATATGATATTTTTCTGTTTTTATAGATGTATAATAAATCGAATAATTAAAATTTATAATAATACAAATTGTTTTCTTTTTTTTATTGTCTTATAATGACATTAAATTGAGATATAATTACTAATAAAAGAGTAAAGCACGATTTTTGGATTGCTTACATCGGTATTATATTTTTCCTCTACATCAAATTTTGCAACGCTTTCTTTATCTACAGAACCAAAAAGGAAGGTATAGTATAACGTTGATTTTATTTAAAAAAATACTCTTATATTTCTTTACTTTAAATACAGCAAAAAAATGAAGTAAGTCAAAAAATTACAAAAATATCACTAACACTCAAGATAAAAAATATTAGATATAATCTCAAAACCACCATAAGGCATTCTTTGCCAGTATAATATTTTCGAAATTTAAATCTTTCCTCTTTTTTGCTTGCTTCCTCAATTTTAGTCAAGATTCTATTTCAACGTGTTAGAATGTCCCATACAAAGAAAAGACTTATTTAGTTTTAACTTTTTAAAATTCCCTACACTTGTGTATTTTTCAGAGCAAGGAAAATCAGAAATATTGTAGCCATTTTAATGCTATACAACTAAATTCTGAGAAGTCATTGATATTTGAAATTAATTACCAAAAAGAAATATTGGCAGTTTTCCAAAATGTAGTTCCAATGCTTAGATTGCCTTTTACTATACAAGAAATAATTAATTAATTAATGCAAAGATGAGTAATATATAAAATATTCTGCTTTATAATAATTAATTCCTGCAAAGATGAGTGATATATAAAATATTCTGCTTTATATATGCACGTTCTACATATGAAGACAGATATTAATAGTAGAAACACTTTTCTGCTAGAAGAATGTTCGAATATTGTGTTTTTGAATAATTTCTGAATATATAAATGGTCTTAGTTTCCGATTTTATCTTTGGCATTTGGAGAAAAACACTTAAAGGGCCGCTCGAAATGACAAAATATGAAAGAGTTATTAAAAAGTGTCAAATATTTTTTCCCGTAACCTAAATATCAGTTACATCAACGAAACATCAATAACTCATGAGAAAATATTGTGAATTTAACATTTATAAATATTAGTAATGCAGATACAGTAAAGTCCCAAAAACTCGGCGCTTGGTAACCAGGCAGTGAGATTTACTCGGGCACACCCTTATACTGTTCCTTTGTCGCTTTCGTGATGAAGCAGCAAAGCGATTGTGCAGTACAGATGATAATAGGACATTACGCCTTTCTTTAAAAAAAAAGTAGCCAATTTTTGAAACACAGCTATTTAATTTTTATTTCATTGACAGCTTTATGTCTTCAGAAAGTATTTTCCTGACTAGCTTTCATGGCCCGGCGTTGCACGGGCTTATACCGAGGGTATAACTTAATACCCATGTTAATTTCTTCCTTTTATTCTAACGCCAACACTTTTGTGGGGTTTCACGCGTACGATGTGAGTGCATGTCCCGTGAGTGCGTGTCATGGCTTTGTTGCTTAACATTTTCCCTTCTCTTAACAATTCTCGATCCTAGTACCACTGAAGACCCGCAGTGTTGGGGAGCGATGCACGTAAAATCTGTCGAGAGTTCAAACGTCCACCCGCTGGTGTGGTGTGGTAGTTAGGAGAAGGGGTGCCAGCTCAGGTGTCGTCCGCGTCACTTGACGATGGTTCAAAATTACGTGGACCGTCCCAAAAGGCCTCGTGTAGCTGAACAGTATGACGTTAATATTCACTCAATCTTCACAAATTCAGCACTTCCAATATTATTTTCCGAAATTACTTTGATTTCTTTGTTTCTTTCCTCTCCGCTTAGCCCGGCGTTGCACGGGCTTTTACCGAGTGAATAACTTCACCCTCATAGAAATTTCGTGTTTCCCTCAGGCCGATAGCACCTGTGTGTGTGCGTGTGCGCGTGCGTGCGGTGTGAGTGATTTCTTTAACAATGTCATAAAAACTCCCTTTTTCGAAATTTGTTCTTGCGTTGGTGTGGTGTGGTAATTATTAAAGATGGGTGAAAGCTCATGTGCCGTCCTCGTCACTTGAGCATGGTTGAAAATTTCAAGGTCTGTCACCAAAAACCCTCGAATAGGCAAACAGTGCGAATTTAAAAATCACCCACTCACTTTCCAATTCTTTCGTTTTACCGAGTGAATAACTTCATCCCCATGGAAATTTCGTGTTTCCCTCAGGCCGATAGCACTTGTGTGTGTGCGCACGATCTGAGTGATTTCTTTAACTTGTCATAAAAACTCCCTTTTTCGAAATTTGTTTTGCGTTGGTGTGGTGGGGTGAATGCTCAGGTGTCGTCCTCGTCACTTGAGAATGGTTAAAAATTTCGAGGTCCGTCACCAAAAATTCTCGAATAGGCAAACAGGGTGAATTTTAAAATCACCCACTCACTTCAACGATATTGATTCATATGAGAAAAACTCATAAAATATGCAAAACATCATTGTTTTGTAAAAAAAAAAAGTTGTTTTTTTCCTATAAAATTCTTTTTTTTTTGGCATTTTATTTTTTTAATCATTGATTCTAAATGATCAATGACTTTTTTAAAAATAATTTTCATTTAAATACATCGATATTTATTCATTTTAGAAGAAATGATAAAATAGGCAAAGTATTATTATTTTGGAAAAAAAATCCGCATCGTAACAAATAAATGATGTTTGGTATTTAATTTATTCAATCACTGATATTAAAAGAGCAAAGTATGAATCTTTTTAGTTCAGATGGTTTACTTATCATAGTTATAAGAAATCCTTATACGTAACGATTGAAAAATTTCGATTAATGATTTACAGAAAACAATTCTTTTTTACTTAAAAAAATGTATATTTAAAGCAACAAAGTAAACGTTCTGATATAATATATTACGAAAAACCAAGCATATTCATTATTTTAACAATAATTATTTTCTTAGAGCTAAAAATAATAAAAAGGGTTTGTGTGTATGTGTGGTATTTTCATTTGCCAATGAATCCTTATATACTGGTAGCTAAAGTATAGTCCAGAAAACTATAATCTATCGTTTTATCCAGAAAAAAACAGATTATACAGTGTTGTCATTACATAATTAATCTAGTAATGAATAACGGAAAAAATATTGCAACAGCAAGTTTGACCTTGGCCGCTGAGCGTTAAACAGAGGGGGAAAAAATAATAATAATGATTCTCGCGCATGCGCAAAGCCTTTAGAGTGTCTTTAAATTAGGAGAAAAAATTTAATACAAGTATGAAAAGATCGACCGGCGGGTTTCTGCGAGGCGTACACCCTCCTTCGTTTTGACCACGCACGGTAGTGCTGCAGTTATAGTCTTGAGTGTAGCGGGAGCTCTGCGCACTCTGCCACAAGCGCAGTTAACCAATGTTTGGTGTAAAATCGCGTATTTTAAATTATTTTAAAAATCATTACCTTCATTTTAAGAGCATAATTTTTACGTTAATGCTCTCAAACATCACCAGCTATTTGCAAAAATAACGTACTTTGAAATAAAAAATGTAGAAATTACTACTTTTTAATTTATTTCTCAGAAAAACATAAGTTTACGAAAATCACAAAATGTTTTTTAAAATCCGTAATTTTAAAGCAATTTTTTCAATATTCGTATATGTTACGGATAATATTACTGTACACACGGAAAAAAGGTTTTGTGAGATTATCTTCATAAATGACGAAGTTATTCAATGTGAAGTAAAAATTAAGACTACTTTTTAAAAATTCTTTAAAAAAAAGTTTTGGAAATTTTATTTTTTAAATAAATGGATCTAAAAGAGAAAGGCTTGAAGTTAATTAGTGTAGAATATCGATTTAATAACACGAAAAGTAATTCATACCCAACGATTTAGAAATAATTTTCATAAAAACGCATCTGTTTTAACACTATTTTAAAAAATTCGAAAAAAATAGAAAATATCGTTATTTTACAAAAAAAATTATACCGTGTCGTGGCGAAATATATGATCTTTCCGATTCTGCAATTATTTTTTGTCTAATTTCGACACCGAAAATCGGATGACAATTTTAATATGGTGGAAAACGTAAGATTACCGCTCGGCCGAAACGGAAGGGAAGTTCCGCCAAGTAAGCAACCGGCAGGAGTAAAATAATTCGGCGTTTTAAGGTTTTTAATTAATATCTTTTTAACTAATTACAATATCGGAATATAAATAGGCAATACGGCTTCCCCGGAAAATTCCGATCTTTTGGTACCTTCCGCGACTTTCTGCGTGGTGCTGTTCGTGAGAAGATAGACGCACATAGATAGATAGATAGATAGATAGATAGATAGATAGATAGATAGATAGATAGATACATACATACATACATACGTTTGTTTACCTTCGAATTTTAATAGTGTAGATGTGTGTCTGATCAGGTAAACTATTGTATACTATATATACTTTAATTTTAATTTTCTTTCTGTAAATACACTATGTCTTCATAAAGTAAGTTCTTTCCTTTGCTGAAGGGTATTTGGGCAGCTTATTTCCTGTTGTATGTTCAGGTAAAAAAATTCATACATGTGTGCAATACAATACTTTCTGAGGAAACACTTGCACTTATTCTTTTTTAATCAACGGAAATCCCAGGTTTTATTTTTAATATTTAACCCGGAATTTTCACAAACTCAGACATCTTTCAGTCTACATTAGTCCGAGTTTTCAGTTTTATACTGTGTATTAACTTAATTATTTTTTTACATTTTATATCAGTACATATATGTGTCACATTTGAAGTATCTTCACCATTATCTCTCTCTCTCTCTCTCTCTCTCCATTTTAAATTTGGCAACAATTTTCTATTGCAGAAAAGATGTGTTTGCCAGTCTCATCAAACTATATTTATTAGAGAAACATATCTTCCCTTTTATGAGTTTTTTTTCGTCAAAAATTTGTGATATGGGCGTAAACATTTTTTGCAATATTGATGATAATATAAATCTATGCAAGAAGTATATGATGCCTGTATTTGGTCCACGAAAACTTGGTTTTACTTTTTGGATATAATCGTAGTATATATATATATATATATATATTTCAAAAATATACAAAAATAGTTATATACCTAAGATAACTATAGTCATAATAGAAAAAATTTAGCCACAGAAATACTAAAAGCAAACTCCCAGCCTTAGGAACTAGGAATGCAGGTTTAAACCAGGCAGGTTTTGGGCCAGCCAACCTTCACCTGAATTTGCCAATATTCTGGGCCATAGGGAAAGCAATAAATTTCTAGAGAAGTTTAACTATATTATAGATAAAACCATAATCTATTAATGCAATACTATAATGTTATAGCCTTTAATAATTACTAAAATATTTAAAATCAAAGCTAAACTAATAGAAGACTTACCACGTGAATACATATTCGCCTCTTATGGACAATAACAGTAACGCATATAATTATTATGTATTGATAAAGTAGCATTATTACTATATATATACTTTTAAAAATTCCATATTTTATTTTAAAATTTATAGAAAATAAAAATACCATCCAGGCATAAACGATTAATTTTTAATAAAATATATTATTACAAAATTACTTAGCTAGAGGAGCCATATATCTATTAACTGTACAACTGAAAACTTTTTTTATTTAACTGTTATATAACTTTTTATAAATTTAGGAGGGTAACTGTGTTCTATACAATGTTTAATAAAGTTATTAATATTTAAATATATATTAGATTTATCACTAACTAATACCTTGTTACGATAAATATAATTGAAAATAATATTTCGATAGATTGATATAGAGATGTTTGAATTCCAGTAAGGAACTTTAAGAATGTTAAAATTAAAATCATCTCTTTTATCATAAATATTGCTATGTAATTTATAGACCTTAATACATAATGATACATCCAAGTAATTAGTTTTAACAGGATTATTATTAATTTTAATTAGCTTTAAATATCCCGGATAAAAATTGATATTGGGATTATAATTATTATTTTTACCAAAAATAATTAAGTCATCTATGTTACTAAAAATGTAATAATCATTATTAATAATATAATTATTTTCGTAAAAGTGTAAATATAAATTAGCCAAACTATTGCTAGCAGGGCCACCTTGAGGCAAACCTTTGGTTTGTTTGTACAGAGAACCATTAAAATTAATGTAGTTTTCTTTCAGGACAAAATTTATCAGAGTACTAAATTTTTGTAAATTAATATTAAGGTTATAATTTCTATGATTATCTAAAATTACCCTAATTACATCATTGATATTAATAGAATTAAAAAATCTTCAAAGTCATAACTATGAACTGAATAAATATTTTTATTTTTAAAAAAATCTATAATTTCTTTACTGTTTTTAATTATAGCTTTATTACATTGCTTATTGATGAATTCTTGCAAAATATTGTGCAGCATTTTACCTGCAGCAGTGATATAAGTTTTAAAACCATTTGTTACTGTTCTAAATTTAACAGGATTTTTATGAAATTTAGGTGTTAAAAATATATATGGAAACTTAATCTTATGAATTGAAACACTCAATTTTCTGTATATAGCAGTAATTCGATTAGTAATTCCTTTATCTGACAATTCCAATCTATTGAAAGATTTATTGTTTAAAAAATGTTCATTAATCATAGTATTATAAAAATACTTACAAATTATAGCATAATTACCAGGCACTTTATCTATGTAAACAATGATAAAATTCTTTTGTAAATCATAAATTTTCTGTTTTACATCTTTATAAGTGAGTACTGGTTTAGAACAATAGATAAATTTCATCAGGTCTTTTAAAATATTGTACTTAAATTCATCAAATGCCCCCCCCCTCTAAAGGCAAACCATATTTAACTGCAGATTTAGTAATAAAATTATTTATATCATTATTAATTTGATTTTTAACAGTATTATTGTTGCTAGAAATTGTTAATCTAAAACTAGTGCCTTTACTCAGAAAAAGAATTAATTTATATATATCTATATATATAAAGGAGAAAAGCGACTCAACTCACTGACTGACTGACTGACTAATCACGAAATCTCTGGAACTATTCAACCTACAGACTTGAAATTTGGTAGACATGTTCCTTTGATAGAGTAGACATCAGCTAAGAAAGGATTTTCCGAAATTCGAAACGCAAGGGGCGTTACGGGGGGTTAAGGGCTTTAATAATAATTGTTTCCATGTTTAAACAACTTGATGTACAATTTGAAATTGGGTAAGCGGATTCCTTTCAGAGAGTAGAGATCCGCTATAAAATGAGTTTGCTGAAAATCGACACCCAAGTGGCGTTGCAGGGGCTTAGGGGGCGTTATAGATAATTATTTCCATTTTTAAACTATTTGACGCACTGTCTTTAAATTTGATATATATAGATTCCTTTCGTAGAATAATGATCAGTTACAAAACGGGTTTTGTGAAAACAGACTTCTAAGTGGCGTTGCGGGGGATTAAGGGGCGTAATAGATAAATATATTCGTTTTTAAACTACTTCTCCTACCTGCTTGAAAATTGGTAGGTAAGTTTCTTTCCTGGAGTAAATATCCGCTACAAAATGGGTTTTGGGAAAATTGACCCCAAGGGGTGTTGCGGGGCGGGGGGTTTAAGGGGCGTTATAAATTCCTATTTTTAAGTTATTAGACGTACAGTCTTGAAACTTAGTAAGCAGATTCCTCTCATAGGGTAGAGATACGCTAAAAATGGGTTTCGTGAAAATTGCCCCCAAGTGGCGTTGAGGGGACTTAAGGGGCGTTATAGATAATTATTTCCATTTTTAAACTATTAGACGCACAGTCTTTATATTTGATAAAGAGATTTCTTTCATAGAGTAGAAGATCAGCTATAAGAAGGTTTTGTGAAAACAGACCTCTAAGTGGCGTTGCCGGGGAATAAGTGGCGTAAGAGATAAATATTTTCGTTTTTAAACTATTTGACCTACCTGCTTGAAAATTGGTAGGAATGTTTCTTTCATAGAGTAAATATCCGCTACAAAACGGGTTTGGAGAAAATTGACCCCCAAGGGGTGTTGCGGGGGGTTAAGGGCAGATATAAATAACTATTTCTTTTTTTAATTTATTAGACTCACAGTCTTGAAATTTTGTTAGCAGATTCCTCTCATAGGATAGAAATACACTGCAAAATGTGTTTTGTGAAAATCGACCCCTAGGTGGTGTTGCGGTGGTTCCAGGGGCGTTATTGATAATTTTTTTGCATTTTTAATTAATTGGACGCACAGTCTTCAAATTTTGCTAAGCAGATTCCTTTCATAGAGTGCAATTCCCCTACAAAATGGGTTTTGTGAAAACAGACCCAGAAGTGGCGTTGCGGGGGCTCAAGTGGCGTTATAGACAATTATCCCCATTTTTAAACTGTTAGACGTACAGTCTTGAAATTTGATAAGCAGATTCCTTTCGTAAAGTAGAGAACCGCTACAAAATGGGTTTCGCGAATATCAACTACTAAGTTTAATTTCGGGAGATTAAGAGGCGTAATCGATAAATATTTCCATTTTTAAACTACTTGATCATCCTGCTTGAAAATTGGTAGGCATGTTCCTTTCATGAAATAGAGTTCCTCTAACAAAGAGTAAAATGAAAATTGACCCCCAATGATGTTTGCGAGGGGTCAAGAGGAGTTACAGAAAAAAATTCCTGTTTTTAATTGTTAGACCCATATACTTGAAATTTGTTAAGCATGTTTCTTTTGTTGAATAGGGATCCACTAAGAATAAATTTTAAGCAAAACAAGTTCTGGGAGGTTGCAGGGGGTTACTGGGACATATTGACAAAAAAATTACTTTTTTCGAGCTACAAGGACTATAATAATGAAATTTGGTTTGCATTTTTCTTTTGTTGAATTGAAATCCACTAAGAGCCTTAATTTTGGAAAACGGCTCTCAACGGGATTACGGGGATATTTATAGTAAAACTTTTGCTTTTTTCTGTTAGATTTCGACTTGAAATTTGGCTTGCATGTTCAATTTACGGTGTAGAGATCCACTGAAAATTGGTTTTGCGGGAATCGACTTGGTTTTTGAGTTACGAAAGAGCAAACACCATTCTATGCTTCAATTTTAGAGATTTTTAGAAAATACAAATTAGATGAGTTCTGCCCTTTTTTTTTTTTATCAACAGGTGACAGTTACAGGTATAAGTATATTTTTCAGTTCAATCGAATTCTTAATGCTAGGACTTAGATATCAATAATTTATACATATATATAAGGAGTAAAAATTTATAAAACATCATGAAATACCCAGCGAAGCGGGCGGGTATAACAGCTAGTATATATATATATATATATATATATATATATTAAATTCTTTTTCTTATATACTTTGAATGTTTCTGCAGATAACGGTGGCCATGTGTAATCATTTCAAGAATTTTAATTACTTTAAGAAATACACTGTGTAATTTTTTTTAAATTCCTTCTTCCGAAACTTATGAAACATTGCAAAACTTTCCATTAAATTTTAAACTTATTCCTTTATTTGGATGCTTATACTCAATGTACGCTTTTTTCTGCTTGGAAATTTTTTTGGTTACATCCTGTTTGAGATTTTTCTTAATGATCAAACTAGTTGCAAAGAGAGAAGGTTGGTACCATAAAATTAGTTTAACACCACTTATTCGGTTTTAAGGTATCCAAACAAGTTCGGAGTACTTTTTAACAAAATAGTATACTAAAATATTATAAAAGCTTTTATAGGACTCAATACCAATAAATATTACTATTTAACTTCCAATATTTAAAATAAATTACATGGACTTTACAAAATTCACAATTTATAAGTGAAATTTTAGCAATATTTTTGAAAAACTTCAAAGCAGTTTAAGAAAAAAGTAATAAACATATATTAGTAAAAGTATTACTAAAACAAACTAGATGCATTTATCTAGAAAATGCACTAAAATGTTAATGTTTTACTAAAATTTGAAAATTTTAGAGCTGATTAAGTAAACAATATAAGAAATGTTACATTCTTTATGAGACCATTATTTAAATAACAATACATAACTCAAAAAGTATTCATACAATAAGAAATATTTTAGTACATTCTCTAAAAAATAACATAGATATGAGGTTCAAAAAGTTTCATAGAAATACATTCGTAATATTTTGTGTTATCAGACTCGCCATGATAGATTTTGAACAATTTAAATGCCCCCTTCTGGTAGATCAAAAACCCACTTCCAGTTTTTCAAACTTTGTAACATTGATTCTAACTTGGCCTTTTATTTGCGTAGAAACAAAACAAGGCATGTTTTCTAAAGTCAAAAGATGGCTCTATTCAATAAAATAAAAAACAAATATATCTGTCTTGAGTGAATTTGGTCATTTTCAATGTGTTCGAATACCTTACACCTGAAATAGCTTTTTAATTAAATCTGATATATTTTTTGTTCATGTTTGTTTATTTGTGTTTCTTTCTTCCTTTTAAATATTTATTATATTGTTTTGTTAAATTTTTTTATCTTTATTTTTTGCCTATTCTTTCATGCTTTCAGTTGTTTTTACGCTTTTCAAATGTGTGTGTGTGTGTGTGTGTGTGTGTGTGTGTGTGTGTGTGTGTGTGTGTTGTGTGTGTGTGTGTGTGTGTGTGTGTGTGTGTGTGTGTGTGTTGTGTGTGTGTGTGTGTGTGTGTGTGTGTGTGTGGTGTGTGTGTGTGATAAATATATATAATATCGACAATTTCTGCTGTACGGGGAAGGTTGGATCCATACACTATATTAACCCAATTTTGCTGATCCTAATTCAGCAACAGCTTTAGAAATCATAATAGGTCTCCATTTTAGACCATTGACTCTTCTGGTTTCTTACATTTCATAGTTCTACCTCTGTTTCCTGCTATACATACGCTTATTTAATTCTTGTACAAAATATTGTTTCCATCATTTTTTATAGTTATGTTTCTTGAAATGTACTTTTTTGTATCTTCTAGCTTTGTGAGTTGTATAAATTTAGTATTATCAATTTATTATACTATGTAATTTTTTTCATTTTATGTTACTATATATATATATACACTCAAGAGCCAAAAACATTATGACCACTGTCAATAACGAGTTGGCCCACCTTTGGCGCTCAACACAGCTTCCAACCAGCCTTGGCATGGATGCCACAAGTCCTTGGTAGATGGCCGGAGACAGATTGTACCAGATGTTTAAGCAACGTCCCGCAAATCCGACATATTGCAAATTGGTGGTCTTTGAACTCTGAGTTGCCGTCCCATGACATCCCAAATATGTTCTATCGGATTGAGATCCAGTGAGTTAGGCGGCCAGTACATTAACTGGAACTTAGCATCATGCTCTTGGAACCACTCCAACACAATTTTAACCATGTGACACGGAACATGTCCGGTTGGAACATTCCATTTCCAGCTGGAAAAACAGAGGCCATGTAAGGGTGCAACTGGTCCGTTATGATGTTCAGATACTTTGTAGCCTTTATAGTCTCCCCTACCAAAACCACGGGTCTCAGAGAAGCCTAAGGAAACGTCCTCTAAAGCATAATACCGCCACCACCGGCCTGTGTATGAGCTACTGTACATTGAGGGAGCACATGTTCGCCTGGAACGACACGTATCGTGACACGGTCATCGGCGTGATGACATGACAAACCGTTATTCATCTGACAGAAACTCTCTCCCACTGATCCATGGACCAGTCGTGGTGATCCCGGGCGCAGCGCAGGCGCAGTTGGCGATGATTCTTGGTCAGCAAAGCACACGAGTGGGACGTTTTGCTGCGTAGCCCATATCCAACAGTGTTCTCCGACACTATTCTACATGGCCCTGCATTGTATTGGGCTGTCAGCTGAGCCACTGTCTGGTTCCGGTTTTGCTTCACCATGCGAGATTGTCTCCGACGACCTTTTCCTTTGAAAGCGTGTGGACGTCTAACACCATGATGTCTACTGCTGGTTTCACCGTCATTCATCCACTTTGCATAAGTACTAAGAACTGTAGATCGTGAACAACCCACGAGTCGTGCATTTTCGGAAATATTTGTTCCGTGCCTTCGAGCCATTACACAATCTGCCCTCTATCAAGTCACTTATATCCGCAGCCTTTCCATCTCACACAGAAGTAAGTGAAAGAATGAGTCTTCAGGCTCTCCAGAAGCAGTTAATACCACTTCCACCTGATCACGTGCCTTCCACGTCATCCAGGCGAGTTCATTGCAAAATGTTGGGGTGGTCATAATGTTTTGGCTCTTGAGTGTATATTTATATATTTAGAAAATATATATATATATATATATTATCTACTATATAAAGAGAAGAATCATTAATAATTACTAAAACTGAAACTGTAGCAGCAAAAGAAAAACCGAAATTGTAATGTAAACCAAACATAAGGTTTTAGAAAAGATTTGTTAGAAATTCTTATTATTATAGAATTTAAAAATTATATATAAGGATGCTGCAGTATTATAAACGTTCATGATTTAGGATAGTTCTTATATATAAAATAATTTAGATAAAAAAGCAATTAATACAAATGTATAAAGTATTTTCATATAAATTAACAATTAATCAAATGATATTCTTTTTTAAAAAATCTCATTCAGCAATAGAGAAATTATTAATCAATTTTTATAAAAAACTAAATTTACATATTTGGATATTAAATTCCCTCATATTTTCCTAACTCTAAAATTTCATAGAAATCCTATTAAATATAGAACTATAACGAATGGTTTTAAAACTTATATTATATATCCTGGCAAGAAGCTACAAAATATAATTCAATCGCCAATAGACAAATTTGTAACTCTCTTATTGTTAAGAATATTTTAGACATTACTATATATATATATATAAGCACATGCAAGGTAAGGATGTGCTATTTCTATTCATACCTATGATTTTAAGATTTAACTCCTTAGATATAGGAGACATGTTTATGATTCTCACAAAAAGCCTATAACAAATACTCTTTGAATAAATTAATAAAATGATAAAATATCTTTCTATTTTCAACTAGTATTAATTTAAATTATATTTTCATAATAACTCTTAATATCAGCAAATTAAAAGACTTCCACAAGAATGGGCAGTGCAGGAACTCTATAGCCAATATTTATTTGCCCTTTTATAAATATGAGTGTTAGTTACGAATCTTGTTACTTTTTGTTACATAATGACTTAATATTTTTAGTTATTTAGAAGATTTATTCTTAGCTTTAATATTATACTCAATATTTGAAATTATTAAAAACTAATTACAATAATGAGTCAGCAAACTTTTTGGACTTTCAATTAAAAGTTAGAATATATAATTGCTAATAAGTAATATTTCTGATAAAAGAGACTATTTTGAATTTAACGTTATAAAAATGTCATTCTGGTGTAGTAACAAACATCTACCTATATTTAGATATATCATCTTAAATTTAATAAAAAGAAGCAATGAATTAGTTAATGATAATGTATTAAACGGGGGTAGTTATAAGAAATTCGGCAGTAATTGCTTGGATTACTACTACCCAAGTAAATACATTTTTAAATATATTTCTATGTGATATCGTATGTTAAGATATTGTGCTTAGATAAATTATAAAAACACTATCTGGGAGTGCCACTAATTTTTGATTCTATGAGTTAACACTTCAATTTAACACGTCATTTTGCGCGCGTTTTCTGACTAAGATACTTGGTCTTCATATTTGCTTACGGGTAGTATTCTTTCATGTATTTTTTATCCTAGTTTTTTCTATAGAATTTTTTCGGAATATTTACTTCTTCAGAGAAACTTTACCATTCTCTAGTCATACTTTCATTTCTTTTTATTTTACTGCCTGGTGTTACACGTTGTGATAGACTAGGTCTAATTTTTCAACATGGTCTTTTTTTTCTATTATGTCAAAAATTCTGCTGTACGGGGCAGGTGGTACCATAAACATTGCTTAACCCTAATTTCACAGGCTAATTCAGTGACAGCTTTTAAATCATAATAGGTTCCATTTTAGTCCTAAGACTCTTTTGGTATCTTCAAATGTTATGTTCTTGGAAAATTCTTTTTTTTTTTTTGGCGTTTAGGTAGTACAACTTCCTTGCTTATTATATTTTATTTTACTATACTATACTGCTGCTTGTAAAAAATACAACACATGAAGAATCATCAAATAAATGAATTTAATACAAAAACGACTTGTATTAGTACAAATAAATGACGAAATTTTCAAAGCAAAAAACAATATGTTCCAAAATCAGTATGTGTGTAGCAACCACGATCGCAACAATTGTTTCTGTACGAGGTTTCATGGAGGTTAACAGATTTTGAATTTCTGTTTGTGGAAGAGAATTCCATATTGTTGTATGTGCAGCAAAAGTTTGTCTTTTGAAGCTGCAGGACGTGGATCACAAGTGAGACACAGACCATCCAAATCCCATACGTGTTTAATATTTGACATATCCAGCGAGGCAAGGAAGAAGTTGCATGTTAAGGAGGAGCAAAAGTCTCGAACAGTCTTTGCAACATCTGGGCGTGCATTATCCTGCAGAAAGATAACTCCATTGATGCCTTGAAGAAAGGGAACGACTTCAGGCAGTAGCACTTCAGGAACATACTTGAGATTACCTCAATTCGTAGCAAATTAGATCGTTCATGATACAAAATCCCAAACCAAACCATAACTCCGGGTGTTAGACTACCATGTTGTTCGATAAAGCAATCTGAAGGCAGTGTTCTCCAGCATAGCATCTAACACGAATGCGGCCATCATGTCTCACAAATTGAAGGGTGATTCATCTGAAAAGACAACTTGGTGCCAATCAGCTTGGCAAGCTTGTCTCATGAGCCCATTGCAGACGCAGCGTCAATGGTTTGCCGAGGGGATCCTGTATAAGAGCATTCTTGCACGCAATCCACGTTGCAGCAGACGTTAACGAATTGACGAAGCGACATTAATACACCTGTAGCAGTAGACAACGTGCTGCCAACTGCATGGAGGAAGCTTTACGGTCATTCACCGCCATGCGGAGCAGGTGTCGATCGTTGAGTCTGACGTCAAATTCCATCATCCACTACCAGTTTTTTACTTTTTTCGTGCTCATCGGTTCACTGTTTCCAAACTCGATCACTGTAGATCTGTCCCACTGCTTTACGAGTTCCTATTGCGTGATAGGAAAATCCTCCTTCTCGTAGGCCCAATATAATCCTTCCTCGTTCAAACTCCGTAATTCTTGGAATTTCCCTACTCGTCGAGGCATACTTAGGTTTCACTGAACGTTCGCTACAAATAATCATTAACTGTTTTCAAACGTTCTCGCTATAGCCACCTTCCTCTTATACGCGTATACACTTATACAGCCTTATACACTTTCAGCATCAGTTCAGAGGGCACTCCGCAGGCCGCGCATACACGTGTCTCTAAAATTTTACTATTTTACGTAACATACTATAATTGATATTTGCTGCAAAATTATTTAATTCTAATGATTCCTCATGTGTTGCATTTTTACAAACAGCAGTTATATATATATACATATATTTATACTGCAAAATTTTATAAATTCATATAAAAATAAGTTATTCATGGAAAAATAAAAATACGTTATTGTTGTACGTTAAAAGTAACTCTTAAATACTTAGATACATAATCAATTGTATAAAAGTAACAAAGATTTTTTATGCAATAAAATTTCTCAAACGATCATTCTAATTTTTTTTAACTTTAAAGCATAGGACTCCAGTGAAATGTCACAGCATCTTTATTACACAAAAAAACCATTAATAAATATCAATATTAAGGAAAAACCGTTAAAAATCACCGCTATCGTAGAAACCTCGATAAGAGCTTTACTAACATAGAATAATTAGATGGCATGTGTTTCAAACACTTGACCCTTGCAAAAACATACTGTTTCGCATAACAGAAGCTCTCTTTGTTTACAAAACCAGCATTCTTATTTAAACTTCAACAATATTTAAACTAGAGTATTTTTGAAGCTAAAAAAGGCTAAATAAATTCATTCGTGTATTTTATTAGGTTCAAAAATCAAATCAACATAATCATTTAGAAGTTGTAAAT
>BMAO01003409.1:0-23732 GCA_019973975.1 Trichonephila clavata
AATACATGAATGTCCAATTAATTATTTTAAAATGAAATTTAACTGTCAAGCAGATAGTTTGTTGAAAATACAGCATGACACATATTTAGCACATTATAGAATTTTAAATGGTACTCTCCCCAGTTTATATCCTCACAACCTATTTCCATTTTAAAATGAATTAAAAATTCCTGACAGATATTCTTGGTTTGTAAAATCGCAGACTAATGGAGATGTATTTTATGTTGTTAAAAAGATTATAGTAGCATTTCAGAAAGAGGTTATGTGTGTGTGATCAATGCCATTACAGGTTTTTAAAATTATCATGTTCGACTTGGTATACATATGAATGCTCGGATAATCATGCACCATGTAAACATATTAAGTTCATTCTTAAATTGTTTGAGAGATTCCATGTTGTTGAAAATGTTGAATATACTTCTTTCCATATCTCAGATAGAAAGTGTGGTGTGGGGTCTTCTGCCAAAGAAATATGTAATGACATAAGAAAAACCAGGAGACTGAACTTCTACTTGTAGTGTTAAATTGTTTATTGCAAGATAAAATAGTTCAGGAACAATCGTCTCAACATGCAATTCAGTAAAAGAAAGGTAAAAAGTAATTACTAAAAAATTATTTACCTGATCCTCATGTACCTACCTCCCAATCAGCATTTAAACTAGCATTAAATATTTAAGCCAACTATTGGGGATATAAAAATAGAAAGGAAAACTCTGGAATGTTCTTTTTTTTTAGTTGTCAAGAAAGAAAACATTCAAGCTCAGGCAAGTCAGCATTACTCAATTCAAAAACTATTTGCAAAAAAAACTTAACTGTATCTTTAACACCTGATATATGCTTGTAGTGGAGTTGTTTTATGTTTTCCAAGACATTTAGCTATGTTTTTATGGGGTAAGTTGTTGTATATTTTTATATCAGATGAGGAGGTAAGTAATTATCAAAAATGACCAAATTTTTGTCACAAATGGCTTTATGACAGTATATTAGAAGCATATAATTTAAAAATCATGCAGGATAGAGATTCCATTGCAGTTGAATGTTACCACACAAATTTTGGAAAGTGATGGGAATATGGTAATTTTTTATATCATTCATTCTTAATAAAATTTTAAGCAAAAAAATTGATTTATACTTTTGGAACATACGAATTTAGAAAATACATGTATACTTTTTGCAGGTAAGTGTTTAATATAAAATATATAGAATCAGGTGATGTTAATGCTTGCTATCAATACAAGCAAAAGTATATACTAAAGTAAGTAATATGTTTTAACTTATGTGTAAATAATTCTTAATAATAAATTATTCATCATTTTGATAATATTTGTGCTGTTTGTTATACAGGAATAGACCTTGAAAATCTGCCTTGCCTATATAGAAACAGGTATTTCATCCATATGTTACATTTCATAGGTGATGAGGAAAGTGGTAGTGAAAGTAATGATATAATGTGATTGTCTTTTTTATGGTATAGATGTACTAATAAGGATTTATTTATTTTTTTGTCCAGTAATGGACCAGTTTTTGATATACTATTTGTTTTATAAATACTTTAAATAATTATAGTTTTTCAGGTTGCTTTATATGTGTTCTGTGTATCAACCAGATGAATGAAGTAAATATTCTTACATCTCTGAAAGTCTTGAATGACTTTTTGATCTTAAAAAGTGCTAGATGGGATTTTCAGCTGTGGTGACATATACATTATAATTGCATCACAGTTGTGAAAGACTTTCTAAAGCATTAAAGATTGTGTAATGTAATTAATTAGTAAGTAATATTTATATGATGATAAATGCAGTACAAGTTAATATTTTATTTAGTTTTAAAAAAAATTGTCTACTTTTTCTAAGACTGTCAACAATATTACTTACACAACACTTTATAATACAGTAGGTATAATCCAAAACCATTTGAAAAATACAATGGTTTGTGCAGTAAAGTAGCTTAAAGAGAGGTGCATTCCATCTTATGTCAAAGCGGTACACGTAATAAATTTTTCTTAAATCGAAAAACCTTGTATAGTTGATTTTTCATAATTTTTACAAGTTCCATAAGTAAACAATCATTAGCTGCATAGTTATTTATATTAACATTTACATGCAACATAAATACATTTAAGAAAAAAACGTTTAACAGTACATGGTTTGTAAAGAAAATTAGGAAACTGTTTCTTTTTTTTAAAAAAAAGGTATAGTATTCAGGTAAAAGGTAAAAAGGTATTCATTCAGTTTTGAAATCCTAGAAATATTATGTAAGTCAATTATTTCTTTGCTACTTTGCATAATAAATGATTCTGTTGTAGCTAAGTTCATCAAAATCGTTTCCTTCAACCACATAAGTTATACTAGAATCCTAAGAAGGTTTTTAGATAAAAATATAACTTAGTTCTTGGTTTTGCTAGTTATTTTTATAATGCTTGATACTCAGCTTAACAAATATTAATTTTTTTAAATACTATTAATACTTCAATATTTTCGCGATTTATACTTTTGTATTACTATTTGAAAAATTTTCCAGATGTGCTAACTTTTGAAGACTTTCAGAAATATATAAAACCTGCAGCTAATTGATGAATTGAGCCTTCACATAACAAATAGCGATCTTACATCGATAGATTAAATCAGTCGCATTAAAATAGAAAGATAGCTTTTTATTGGACCTCGTAAAAAAGTTTGTTAATGTCTCTGTCTCAATTGCTACTATTATTCAAAACTTGCATAAAGACTTCTATTTTTCTTTGGTGATCTTTTTGACAATCACATTGCTCTGATTTTTAAAAAAATGTATTAAAATAATTTTATATTATTATACTAATATTTTATTTTAGTAAAATGGTGAAATTCCGTAGAACTATTAATCTTGGAAGGGTTTTATTTGAAATGAAAGAAGATATTGCTGCAAAATAAAAGATTCGCAATAATAACTTAGTATTCTAATGATATATTTCAATTATTGTGAGATGAATGAAAGAAATGTATTTATTAATTTCAGTAATGAAACATATGTAAAACGAAATACAAAACAGGGTCGGATGTGTGTAACAAGACAAAATTTGCTTGATAGTAAATTGAGAGAAACTCAGGAACGATCACAACAATCTCATATTAGAAAGAGTTGTACATTTTTTGATAAATTTTGACGCGATTTAATAAAATTTTTGGAAAAGCTGGGCATGTTTTTCAAATATTTGTCTGATGATTATAAAAAAGAATTCAAACAACACCTTATATATTAAAATTTTTCCGATAAATATCTCCGAAATTTCGGGTTTTTTTTAAATATCTAACTATTGGATTCAGTTTATTGATCAGCAATAAAATAAAGAAATGTTTAAAAAATTTGCTTAGTATAAAAAATGCATAAAATAACAATTGAACACTATGAAGTTAGTAAAATTAGAAACCTGTGTTACTCCATGACCCCATCGATCAATTTAAAACATTGTCAGCATATATATATATACCTGATAAGATTTGGGCTAAAAAAACGAATTAAAAACTTCCTTACTGAGATCACTATGTACCCTAAGCTTAACATTTATAAAAACGAAATATAGACCTTTATAAATCGTTTCTAGCTTTAAAAAGAAAGAAGGGGAAAAAACATTGTTTTAGCGAAATGATTTTATGTTCATTGCAACAATAAAATTATTTGTTAGAATTTTTTCGATAAATATCCGAAGTTTCTCGGTACTTTTGGCTTCCTATCATTAAATTAAATTCTTCAATTAACAATAAAATAAAAAGATATTTATTAAATATGCTGAATTATATAAAAAACAACGCATGAAATTAGGAACCAGTGTTGCTTCAAGACCTAATCATTCAATTTTAAATGCTGTTAACTTACATACGCTTATATGGTACCATCTTCACCATTTTTTTTTATTTTTAATATTTGATATTTGGTTTTAATTGCATTTTATTAAGGTTACTATTTAATAATAATTCCATTGCAAAATGTTTGTAAAATTTAATTTTTTTTTTTACCTTTTT
Source organism: Trichonephila clavata (assembly GCA_019973975.1). Classification (NCBI taxonomy): domain Eukaryota; kingdom Metazoa; phylum Arthropoda; class Arachnida; order Araneae; family Nephilidae; genus Trichonephila; species Trichonephila clavata. The sequence continues at coordinate 3,999 of BMAO01003409.1, forward strand.
TAAGCATTTTTTAAATCCCTAATGCTTTTTTTTTAAATATTTTCAAAAATTTTTCCAAGTACCTTATAATATACTACATAAAACTGTGCATGGGTTTTTTTTCTGCTGCTGCTCTTTAATTTTTTTATAGTTAAACTTCCAAAAATTCCCCAAAAAACATTAATTTTGATTTTGAAATTTTTTAGAAAAAGTACTAAACACACACATGTTAGAGCTAATCCTATGCACAGTTTTACAAAACATACATTTCAGAACATGTATAAAAATTTCAAACCCATACTTCAATTACCAAAAAGGCCTTAGGGTTTTGAATAACAGTATATGTACAAAAATTCAACGCGGAGAAATATGAGTTTGAAGTTTTCATTCCATGAATAGCATGATATAATATTCATCGAATAGTCTGAAACTTTTATGAAATGTTAATTAGCTTATTTAAAACTACTTACCATAAAAAATTGCACAAATGTAGAACAATTAAATAGTATACTGCCATAAAATAAATATATAGAAAAAAACGAATGTGAAAGATCAATATTTCATAAAATTTTATCTTAATAATTATAAAAAAAAAATACACACACTTCAGAGCTAATTCCACGCTCAGAGCTAATGCACAACATGTACAAAAGATGTTTGCCTTTATTTTTTATTTCCATAATTTTAAAAGCCTTCTCATGTTAAATATTGTACACGAATAAAATCAAATAACAATTTATAGGTAAAATACATCAAAATCTAAGAACTGTATATGTGCATTTGCTTAAATAAATATCTTAAAAAATTTTAATAAAAGTGTTGAATCTCGCACACATGGGATATATATATATATATCACCAAAAACAAATACATAAAAATGGGGGAGTTTTTCTATTCTTGCGAACTAGATTTTTAATTACCTGAGTTATCAAAACGAGATTTAGTATTTGTGCTTTGGGAGTATCCGTTTTGAAATTTTAATTTCATTCATAATAATATAAAAAGCACGCACACCTTTTAAATCTTGACCAAATCCATTTGATCTTCCAGTGAATAATTCACAAACTAGAATTTTTGCATGAATTGCACAGTTCTTTCTTAAAATGATTTGTTATTGCATATATAATGTCAGTCTCATTTACGTGCGGTAGAAAAATAATTAATTCATTTTTTATCAGGCTCTTTTCTAGCAGATAATCTGAAATGTAGGCGTGGTAGTTGCTGTTTAGCATCCAACATTGCTCGAATACTTAATGAAAAATACAGGTAAAGCTTTGAAATTTTGCAGGCATATTTATAAAGATTCAGGGTATCAAATAAGCCAATAAAATTTTTTTTCGACAGTTTAATGATTTTTAGAGTACCGTATCACCTTAATAAATTTCGGGAAGAAAAGAAAAAAAATCTTGAGGCAATTATAAGCGCAAAATACAAACATTAACAAATCGTTTCGAGGATTAAAATATATTTATTTTTACGTATATATGTTTAGTTAATTGATGTTATTTTCATTGCAGCAATGTACGATTAATAATAATTGGATTATTCCAAATGAGATATAATGGTTTAATATTTTTACTCGTCAAACTCAAAACTAAATCGCCAAATTCATAAAAGTAGGTTGAACTTTCAAGATACAGCTGTGGAAGCAGTTCAGTTATATGGTTATCTTTCAGCAATGAATTATTTGCTGCCAATCCCTGATTTTGGGATACGTACGGTTCTAGATGTTTCGAGGGAGTGGTCTTCATGTAAAGGTTTTAGAAAAAGCAGTTTTGTAAGTTTGACACAATGAGAAGAATGTTGTGTAAAAGCTTGAGCGTAGAATCAAGGCGATCTTGAAAGACTGTGCCGCGAAACCTTCCATAAACACTTCTGTCATTCTATATGTGTTAGTTGTTAAACACAGATTTATATTTGTACTGAAAACATCAGTATTTGCTTCGTCATTTAATTATGCACCAAAATGATTGAAGATAAAAAATTTCTTACACATTATAAAGATTTTAAATATATTGATATCACATTTAAAATCAGATCCATCATAAAATAATTTGAATCAAATATTATTCGAAATAAGCTTGCAATTACAAATAAATGCAAAGGAATTCAATCAAAAAAGTTCTGTATAAAATCTACATAGTATAATTTGAAAAGTATTTCTTCATATTTTCCTCGCGTTCGCATAAAATTGAATAACGAAAAAAAAATGTGCTTGAATTTTTGCTATAAAATTAATGTGTATTATTATTAACAATCTAAAGGGCAATGAAAACATTTTTACTTGTGATAAATGTTGAGTAAATTTATTTGAAAATATATCACTATATTTTTTTACTTATAATTGCACGTTTTTTATAAAAATGCAATTAGTTATTTCACGTATTGTTAATGTTCGAGATTTGAAACACTAGCAAGTATTAAATTATTCGAAAAATGGAACTACTAAATATTTCAAATGGTACCTAATAATGAGATATGCATAATACTATTTCGAAGTTCTGAAAAGACATAACTATTTTGCTCGAAGGAATAACTATCAAAAATGCTAAAAATTATAAAGTACAGACACAGGGGGGGGGGAATTCAAACATATACAATGATATAAAAATTTTCATGAAAATAGCTCACACATACTTTAGCTGTTAATATTTTTGTTTTTAATCAGTTTTTCTTTCTTTCTTTTTTAGATAAGTTTCTAAAAACAGGTATATTTCCGAATATATCAAAAGAAAAATTTAAGACAGATGGTAGAAAATTATTCATAATTTCAAAAGAAATAAGCTGTATGTTTCAGAGAAAGTACAAAAAATCTTTTTTGAGATAATTGAGTATTGTTGCATAGGTTGCAATTATTATTATAATAAGCGAAACAAATTTGCTAATTATAGATGAATAGCACATAAACATTTCGATATATTATATTTTTAAATGCTCATATGTGAGGAGGTTTTTTTTTTTGGTTTCTTTCATCCGTAGTTTTTATAATATTTTCTAAGATAATAGATCTTTTTCCAAAAAACAGAGTATATTTTATTTTATAAAGAATAAGATTTACATGTGTCGTATATTATTCATCTGATGCAGTCTAATACAAAATAAGTTTTTTGGGGGTCTTTTTGCATATGCGGCATGAGAACTCAATTTCGTGAATTGTGCGGTAGGTTTACCACAATTAATTAATTTTTACTGGTTTTTGGCGATTCTTTCAGTTGCATTTTTACGTGCCCCGAAACGGAAAAGTTCACATACATATTTGAATTGCTATTTGACCGAGACATTAGCTGTTTACTAATCATAACAACTGTTACACATCAAGATTCCCTCTACAGTTATCTAAGTATTACGGTGCCTTTACATCATACTTTATTAATAAAATTTTTGGTAAAGAAAATTGATTCATACTTTTGGAACAAACGAAGGTCAAGGCATCGGATCGTGGCTAGCATGTCATGAGTTCGATCCTAGTACCACTGAAGTGTGTACCGAAGAAGTGTAGGGGCGCGATGCGCGTAAAATCTGTCGAGAGCTAAAACGTCCTCCCGTGGTGTGGTGAGTTAGTTAGGAGAGAGCCGTGCCAGCTCAGGTGTCGTCCGCGTCACTTGACCATGGTTCAAAATTACGCGGACCGTCCCCAAAAGCCCTCGTGTAGCTGAACAGTGGGACGTTAATATTCACTAACTCACTCACTAATATTAATAAATATATTGGATCAGGGATATTAATGCTTGCTATCTATACAAGCAAAAGTGTATACCAAAGTAATATGTTTTAACACGTATAAATAATTCTTAATAATAAATTATTCATCTTTGCGATATTATTTTTGTTATTAGTTATAAGGAATAGACCTTGAGAAATTTACCTTACCTATTTAGAAACAGAGGTTTTGAATCCATACACCATATTTCATGGGCAATGTGGAAAATGACGGTGAAAGTAATGATATAATGTGATTGTCTTTTTTATTGGATAGATATATTAATAAGAATTTGCTATTTTTTTGTCCAGTAATAAACCATTTTTTATGTACTGCATTTGTTTCATAAATACTTTAAATAGTTGTAATTTTTCAGGTTGCTTTTTATGTGTTCTGTATATCAACCAAATACATGAAGCAAATATTCTTGCATCTTAGAAAGTCTGACTTTTTGATCTCAAAAAGTGCTAGATGGGATTTCTTGCTGTGGTGACATGCATTTTAATTGTATAACAGTTGTGAAAGATTTCTACAGCATTAGAGATTGGGTAATGTAATTAATTGGAAAAAAAATATTTATATGATGGGAAATGCAACAAGTTAAAATTTTATTTATTTTTAAAAGCACTCTGCTTTTTCTAAGACTGTCAGCAATATTAGTTACACAACACTTTTTAATACAGTAAATATGATCCAAAACCATTTGAAAAAGACAATGGTTTGTGCAGTATAAAGGGTGGTGTAACAAATTTTATTGAAAAATTTCCTTATTGAGATCACTATGTACCCAAAGCTTAACATTTATAATCTTCATAATTGTTTCTATATTCAAAAAGAAGAAGAAAAAAAACATTTTTTAGCTAAAGGATTTTATGTCATTGCAGCAACATGCGTATAATATTAATTGGACAATTCCAAATGAGTTACAATGGCTAGTAATTCTGAGATGTTAAATCACCAAAACCTTAAAGTAAGCCGATTTTCAAGATTTGGCTGTGAAATAAGCAATTATGTGCTGCCGAGCCCTGATTTAGGGGTGCGCAAGATTCCAGAGATAAAAAGCGGAGACAGAGAGTCTGACTGCCTTTTCCTCTGAAAAGGGGCTAATTTACTTTTGGCATTTATTGCAGACATCTGGTCAAAGTGGTTCAATAGTATCCGCTTAGAGGTGTGGTCTTCCGAGAAAACAATTTGAAGATGTATTTTTGTTCCATTGACACAATGCAGAGCGTTGAGAAAAAATTTGCGAGTAAAATCAAAGCTATTTTGAAAGATTACCGCGTCATTTTTCTTAAATCATCATCTAGTTCGAATGACATAGATCTATATTTATATTGAGATCAGCAATATTTTCTTCGTCAATTGATTTACCTGTAAAACAGTTGAAATGATTAAGATAAAAAATTTCCTACACTGGGGGAAAGTCAGATATACAAACGAAGCAAAGTTTTTATAAGAATGTAAATACTCACATTAAAAATAGATATATCATAAAATAATTTGAATCAAATATAAGCCGAAATTAACTATGCAATTATAAAGAAATACGTAGGAATTTAGTAAGGAAATTTCTACGTAAAGTTCAAAAACTATTTTTCTTGTTTTTTCACGCGTTCTCATAAAATTGAATAACAGAGATATTTTTATAAAGCTATGCAATAAAATTCCACGTGTAAGAATATTGACAATTGTTAAGTACAGTTAGATCATTTTTACAAGTGGTAAAAGTACAGCAAAATTGCATTTCATAATACCCATTAATATATTTTTATAATCCTAAAAAAACTTTTATTATTAATATATAATTAATTATTTAACGTATGTTGTAATTTTGAAATACTAGCAAGTAGTAAATCATTTGAAAAATGTTTCGGATGGTACCAAGTAATGAGATACGCACAATATTATTTATAAGTTCTAAAAACATGTCTACTTTGCTAGAAGGGTTAGCTATCCAAAATACTAAATTTTATGAAGTACAGACAATTGTGTGTGCACAGGAAAATCAAACATATACAATAATATAAAAATTTTCATGAAACTAGTTTAGCTGTTAATATTTTTGTTTTTTAATCTTTTTTTTTAAAAAAAAAATACGTATATTTCCGAATACGGTGAAAATTGTTTAACACGAAACTGATTATTTTGGAAATGAAATATTTTTTCGTGTTAAAGGATATAGTAAAAAAACAAACATATTTCCCCAAAATTAAGTTTATTAGAGTACATTTTATTTATATAGATCTAAATATTCATGTATCTAATAAAAATCAATGAAACAAAAACATTCATAAGAACTTAATGAAATTTATTGCAAAATTTTAAATTTTTTGAAAAACAAAACATTTATTGAGTTTTTGGAAAATAATCTGATGAAAAAAATTTACTAGTTAACAATGGCGTTACGTAGAATATTAGGGCCTCCATGCAAGATCAGATTTTGGGCCCCAAGCCATATCTTACAAAGAATTGCAAAACCGTAACACACCGGGCTTCCCCCCCCCCCACACACACTTTGGCCACTGATATCAAACATCGTTTTGCTTAGAAATCTAGCAAATCTTTCAAGTTTGAATTTCTTTGGTAATCTTTCTTCACGAGATACAAATACTATAGGCCCAGACCTAGTTAGAGTCTGACAAATTAAGGCCTTTGTTCAGAGGTGGATTAAGCGGCTGGATGGCCGCCAGGGGCCCTAAACTTGAGCAATTCTTACCACAAGATTTGTACAATTTATACGCACAGAAGGCTTCACACACAGCACATTTATACATCTTTATATTTAGTACAGTAAGCAGGGATGTCTTTAGACTTCTTGGGGCCCTGGGCCCTTTCGCAAAAGTAGACCCTGAACCTCTGCACAAATGTAGGCCCCAACTTTGACGCATACAAGTAAACAGTGCGTAGCATACGTTGTCAAATACTCGTACAAACCCCAAACAAATAAATGTGTATGACTTACAATTGCACAAATCGACTAGGCCTATATAAGGACGACGGTCATCACATGTAGCCAGTTGACATATTATCCGAAATTCCAAGTTTTAATTTCCAATTTTTTTAAAGTTGAGGTTTATCTTGAGCAATTGAGTTTTAATATAGCTATACATTTTATTACGAGATTTTAAGTTTAACGAACCTTTTCACTATTTTAGTTTATTACTCTTGAATTCATGGGCCTCAAACCTTTTACCGCCAGGGTCCTCCAAATAATTTAATCCGTCTCTGTCTTTGTATTGGAATCAGATCTCGAACGCCACTTATATAAATGGCGAAGTCTCAGTGTTATTTAAAAAAAAAATATTTCAGGATATTACTGGAATCTGTCATTAAATGTAATTTTCTAATATATAAAAGAAAGTTTTTTTTTAAAAATTAAAATGAAATGAATTTAAGGCATCAGATAATTCAGTATTATAAAAAGGTTTTTTACGATTGGAAAACACCATAAATTGTATTAAAATGATTTCATCCTATATATGAATTTCACAAACTCCCCAGTTATTTCATTTCATACCTGTTTCAATAAAATTCATCAGGTTTAGAAAGTTTTATTGCAATTTTTATATTCATTTGCTTGCATTAGAATTTATATTTGGGTTATGGTCAGGCTAAAAAAAATGGGCTTTCCAAATGCGCTATGGTTTCGAATCTTGATTTCATTCACGACCCTTTGTTTTGAATATCGTAGTATGCTTCATATTAAACGAAATTGATCCTTGCAATCCTTAGACGGCGTAATATGGATGGGAGAAACGAGATACGTGTCACATATTTGTCACTAGCATTTCAGAAATTCGAGGTACTGCGTCGCCTATCCAAATTAAAATTTTCAGTTGTTTGTGATTCCAAACCATTTATTTATAGTACTAATATTACCTTTAATGAATATGTTATGTGTATTGAAATCAGTAATTCAAGGAAGAAAATTTTTGAGAAAATCCCTTAAATAGTATAAATACTTTACTGTAATAAACTAAAATTTTCTGACTTACAAATTTATGCAGCATATAATACGAAAGTAATTTTCATTTACATTATTAGGAATAAATGTATGCATTCCATATGATATTGTCAACCACGTTGAAATATTTAGTGAAAACATGCACAAATTATCCAGAATATAAACGTTTTTGACGAATGTTAACATTTTGACTTGAAAATAATAAATTAACTTCAATTTTTTTAATTAATGGTCGTTACAGTAAGCGTCATCCTATTGATGCGAGCTGCTAATTTATTTTTCACTACTTTTCACAAAACATCAAATTTAATCAGTTAATTCCATTTATTTAATACTTACATCCGTCAAAATATATTTTATATATATTTTTTTAAAAAAATGTTAGTAGTACTCAGGGGCTTAAAGTATACCTCCGTATCGCAGGGAGGCCCAGGATTCAAGGGGCCCCATATAGACTGACTGATGTCGAATAAGTAATCCTTTGTAAGATCCGGCTTGGGGCTTAAAACCAGACTTTATAGAGGGTCCCTAATATTTTCCGTGAGACAATTGGTGGTACTTAAAAAACTTTATAGATGACCGCCCTTCCTTTGTAAGCCCATTACAACCAAATTTATAAAATCTGAGAAGTCCTAAGTTTTCGTATGTATTCTAAGGGAAAAAAATTTCTTAGTGCTCATCTTAAAAAAATCGCATCTATATTTATATACGAAATGTTCACTTAAACTTTTTGCTAGATATAATTTAACAGAAATGTGTTTATAAATTTTGAAAAACATATTTTTTACGGTTCAGTTTTATTAATTAAAATGTTTGAATTTTACTATTGCAAAGTATTTTATGCGTGCTTCAGCATTGATTTTTAAGAACATTTATGTAAGATTTTGCATCTTTAATTTCTAAATAAAACATAAAATTTGTACTTTTAAAATCTTTTAATTACATGTTTCGAAAATAAGATATAAATATTTGTCATGCATAACACTGTTTAGAGCTTCTTGATTTTACAAATTTCTGTGTGCATGTGAATATTTGGTACATATGATGTTGATTGTATTACGATTCACGATTACTTGTAACAAAATGAAGGGGAAATTTTTGAAGCTAATTTTTGAAAATGCATATGAAGCTTTATTTTTCACTTTTTTTCTTCTGTTAAGTACAAACTTTAAAACATCAAAGAAAATTTTGTTATGGAATTATTCAATTTTTTTCAATAGCAAAAAGTATGAACACAAAAAGAATAAAAACTGATTGGCTTTCTTCCTTTTTCACTAGATAACTTTTGAAGGATGTACATTATAGTTCTACATTCTTTTATAAAATTGAAAACGGAAGAATGCTTGTGTATTCTGAAAAAAACCTAAAATTTTAAATTTATCTGCTATTTAAGTATTTCTTAAAATTAAAAACAAATTTAAACAATTCAGAGAGAAAATCCTTCCTTTCCCTGTTATTGTTACTAATGCCACCTGTCTGACGGAGTCAGATGGAGGCCCACGATATTCATCATGGCATCGGGCTAGACTGTACGCCTGTCGTTAGCCGTAGCTTTGAGTACCATGCAGGTGACAGGACGATTTGGCTCGGTTCCACCCCAATTTTGAGAGAGAACACCTTGGGATTGGTCAGGAACCTCTCTTTCCTTTCCTTTGTGTATATGATGTTGCGAATTTACTTATTATCAAATTTACTTATTGAAAATTACTTATTAAAAATTATTAAAAATTTTTTTTCATTTTTTCAAGTGTTACTTGAAAATAAGCTTCAGGTTCCATGAAAAATGCGTCTTAAACTTACACAGGAAGCTATTTCTTCTTGGTAATTTTTTTTAATAACAGTATTATTCATAATAAGCTATTTTCCTCTTCGAGTATTTCGCCACAACTCGTATCTGTAATAAATAGATTTATGTAATTTTGTCCCACTCCCAGTTTTGCAGGGGTGTTTTTTAAAAATAATTATAATATTGTATCATTTTCATGTTGATGCTTATTTTTTGTATCGTTTCCTGGTCTATCCCGTGTTAAATTGAACCTGGGTAATCTCACTAAAGTTTACTCAGGAAAACTCATAAGTAAGTAGTATGTAGTGATGCAGCGCTACATTTACTTCATTAATTTAACATATTATGACTTACGCAGGTTCGATTAATTTAACTTATGTCTGCATCATATTAGTGGTTAGTACTTTAAAACTCAATTAAAAAACAATGAGATTAAATGAATAATTCAGATTTAATGAGATCAAATTCGTTTATTACTTTTAAAACATTACTAGGTTAAAATAAATACACTATTAAATTCTTAAGAATAAGAATACTACAACATTCCACTTATCTGAAACGGAGGCATGGAGCTGGGTGGTACTTGGACGGCCTAAATTTAACTCTCTTAATCTGAAATCATGGTAATCTGTCTTCTGCTAATCTGTAAAATCTCTCTCTAAATCTGCCGAGAAATGTCCCGGTTCCTCCTTTTAAGTGGGGGCAAATTACCCCCTTTTTCATCCGCACGCCCTTTGGTCCCGCCTAGCCATTGGTCAGGAACCAAGCGCAGAGTTACAAATTTCGCGACGACTCTTCCAAATTATGAGTCCATTCAACTTTGCTGACCGGCCGTTGGGACCCCCCCCAACTAAGGAATGCGACAACATCCTGTCAACAAGTTACAAGGGGAATACACAAATTGCATGTGTCTTAGGGACCATCTTCAAACCCGATCAGCATCTAAGCCTTCCAGCCTCCAAGCCACCCATCACTCCTCCCCCCTTTCAGACTCACAAACACCTGGAAAGAGAGAAAAAAAATTAACACATATTTTGCAGTAGACATACAAAACTGAAATGGGAGTGATTAAATGACAATAGTAATAGTCCAACAGTGAGCCGGAAATGGATCTTCTTGACACGATGAAATCTTGGAAAAACAACTGCAGGAGAGGGGAAAAAACTGGAGGGGGAATCCTTGATCCCGACGATTGAGCCTTTTAGTGCCAAGTGCAGTAGGAAAAGGCGGAAGTCCCCCTTTCTGTTGTGAAGGTGAAGAAATAACGACAATTATGTCCTGTCGTTTGACGAATTGAAGAGGGGTGAAAGACACCACGCTGGAAGAATGTAGCCGCCGTAATGGGTAGCATATTGTTGAATTCTCTTATTGACTTCGCGGCATTGTAGGAACCTTTAAACGTTTGTCTCCTCTGCTCACTCGTGTTGGAGGTCGTAAATCGTGACAGCTCCCGAACCTGATGAATGTGGCTGGCCTGTCATCCTGACGCCATGGCGAAGGGGAAAATTTTCCTTTCCTGTGGTCCGTGAGTTGCATCCCAGCTCGACCTTAATGAAAAAAATACTCCCAAAAGAGATTATAATAAGTGCGGAAATGTTCTACACACACAACACGTGAACTCATTTTTTTTCCATTTCACTTTCTCCCTCCCCATTAACTTCTTGACCGGCAGGGACTTTCGTTTGAATACCACACCGACCATCCCCTGCCTCCGTTTCTGCCAAACAAATGTAGTACAATAGAACGACTTGTAAAGAAAAAAAAATTCATAAAATTCGAATTTTGAGATGAGATCTGGGCTACCGCATAATTTACACAAAAGAATTGCCCTCACGAAAACATTGTAACAGTATAATTGTGTACATAACACAGCAATGATTAATGTGTAATATAAATAAAACAAGTGATATATATATAAAGATACAAGAAGTAAATACTTAAAAAAAAAATTTGACTGTGACACAGATTTTGGCGCGACATGTATGCATAGTAAAATGGGTAAAAACAACATTTCCGATGTCTGGCATGAAAGTTAAACAGATATTTTGTATAATTATGCCAACTCCTCCTTCTCACTGATCATCGCAGAACGACATGATGAAGAAAATTATTAGCTAATAATGTACATAAAAAATTTCCACCATTTTAAGGGATTTAAAAAAAATTATTTTCCAGTGTGAGATTGTAACAGTTTGTGAGAACAAGTTTAGATAAGTTATTATTATTATTTATGAGTATAATGCAAAAAAAAACAGAAAATCATCACAACATTGCATCACCTAACATCGAAATTCGACATGATAACAATATGGCATGATTACATAAGAAATTGCAACGTACATCAAAGTCAATGAGCATAAGGAATCATAAATTCACCCTGAGCCTTGAGTACTAATTAAATTAAGCATGCATTTGAAATACAACGTACAACAAAATCAATAGCATAAAGGAATGACAAATTCACCATGAGAATTGCGTACGAATAGTATAACTTAGGCGTGCATTTTCCTTATTACAAAACGATGAATATGCATGTGATCAGGATGCAAACCCAAGGTTAAGAAACAAAAAAAAAAATTTAAAACTAAAAGTAGACGAGATTATTAAAATTGTGGCTATTAATAAAAATGGATTTTAAGTCTATATATAAAAAACAATAGAAGGTGAGAAAAAAACGAAACACTTCACTCTAACCTTTGAGTGCTATAAATGTACACTGAACAGAGCGATTCGCATGTCATCAACACCAGACACAAAAAAAAAATTTGTTCAACAATAAAAATATTAATTCCCATTACTATAACTAATTCACCAAAATCGACTATCGGCAACTCGAATACTGACTCTCAAACAACATAGCCATAAAACCTTATAACCAATACGATCCGCTAACAATTAACTAACGCTACAAACAGATAACTATCTCTCAAAAACAGAACTAACTCGACAACTGAAACCCTAATTCTCAATCACATTTCTACTAAATCACTTAACTAATACCTGAATAATCATATTAATTCACAAACTCATAAAACAATTCTCTGTATCTCTTCTTCCAACACTTCGTTAAACATAACTTCCGTAATTAATTCACATAACCCGCTAGATTCTAATACAACCATAATGACAACAATTTCCTGTACCTCTTTAACAATTCGCTAAACATAACTTCCGGAAATAATTCGCATCAGTATTCAAATATATCACGAACAATCTTAACTCAATTGTAATCAACACTCTTCACATAATGAAATTCAACTTATAAAAAAAAAATTCATGCTCTAACCCACTAAGTATTCAAAAGAATTTCATAACTACAGAATGTACACAAGACTTATCTACCTCAATACTAAATAATATGACCAAGAATTTTCATAAAAAAAAAATTATAATGAACCAATAACACGAAATCAAAACTAACTTCACTTAATCAATGAACACTTATACCGAGTGGTACATCATGGAGGGAGAGAGAAAAATTCATAAATCGACAAAACCGAAAGAAAAAAAAAACTGAATACCTAATTTATGGACAATTGAAACTCAGCTACTCAAAAACATTCTAAAACGAGAGTACAAGAACACAATACTAGTAACTATACTTTAAACATATCATAGAAATTCCTTTAGTGTGAATAAAATTTTACTAGTGCGATGGCCAACACAGAATAAAACAAACAACCATCTCGAATATTATCAAAATTCATAAAACACAATTGTAATTAAGAATAATAATGGCAAAATAGCTACTTTCTTCTACACTATCATAAGGTACTGGCGAAAACAATAAAAGTTCAAAAATACATAAGTGATAATGCATCCACAATAAGTATTCAATAAGTAGGTTGCAAGAAACAAGAAAAACATATATTTGATTATAATAACATGATAAAACCAACGTTTAATAACTCAAAATTTAATACTTCTAAGCAACAATGAAATTCACAAGAGATAATGTATAAATGAAACACAATAACAAAATATGTAGAATGAGCATACTAATAAAACACATGGAGCATGTATGGGACTACACACATAGCTAAAATAGTTATTCACTGACTTTATGAGTTATACAAGAGACCTTTCTCTATATTTCCTGACTTATTGTAGACATGTACCTTGTGTCCACAGTATATATTTTGAAATAACATACATGCAAAAGCATATGAGTGCCAAAAATAAATTAAAAAACAAACAAACATCAATGTATAAAATTATCGACAGAATGAAGTTAAAAAAAAATTATGTTAACATTCTTACAAAGAGAAGGATCCATCTCCATCCAATATACCAGTGCCTAAATACATTAGAACAATATGGGATCAAAAAAAAAAAATTTTGCAACCTTTCATCTACCGAGGAAATTAAAAATTAAACTTGCGAGGAAAAAATAATTTGCTTTAAAGTTAACGCCAATGTATTCAACATTACAACAATCTTAAATTTATTATACATTCGAACACAACACATTAGCGGTTGCCCAAATTCATCTAAAAAATTCACGCGTGAACGAAAGAGGGGGAAAAAAAATTTCCTCGAATCCTGGTCACTTGGCACCAGATGATGCAGCGCTACAATTACTTCATTAATTTAACATATTATGACTTACGCAGGTTCGATTAATTTAACTTATGTCTGCATCATATTAGTGGTTAGTACTTTAAAACTCAATTAAAAAACAATGAGATTAAATGAATAATTCAGATTTAATGAGATCAAATTCGTTTATTACTTTTAAAACATTACTAGGTTAAAATAAATACACTATTAAATTCTTAAGAATAAGAATACTACAACATTCCACTTATCTGAAACGGAGGCATGGAGCTGGGTGGTACTTGGACGGCCTAAATTTAACTCTCTTAATCTGAAATCATGGTAATCTGTCTTCTGCTAATCTGTAAAATCTCTCTCTAAATCTGCCGAGAAATGTCCCGGTTCCTCCTTTTAAGTGGGGGCAAATTACCCCCTTTTTCATCCGCACGCCCTTTGGTCCCGCCTAGCCATTGGTCAGGAACCAAGCGCAGAGTTACAAATTTCGCGACGACTCTTCAAATTATGAGTCCATTCAACTTTGCTGACCGGCCGTTGGGACCCCCCCCCCAACTAAGGAATGCGACAACATCCTGTCAACAAGTTACAAGGGGAATACACAAATTGCATGTGTCTTAGGGACCATCTTCAAACCCGATCAGCATCTAAGCCTTCCAGCCTCCAAGCCACCCATCAGTAGCTTTACTTTCCTCTGTTCTGCGTGAGTGAATATTAACGTCGCACTGTTCAGACGAGGGCTTTTGGAGACGAACCTCGTAATTTTGAACCATGGTCTAGTGACGAGGACGACGCCAGAGCTGGCATCCCTCTCCTAACTACCACACCACAGCAACGGGAGGACTTTTGAGCTCTCAACAGATTTGACGTGCATTGCGCCCCTACACGGCGGGTCTTCAGTGGTACTGGGCTCGAACTCATGACATACCAGCCACTAGTCTGTTACCTTGTCCACTAGGCTAACACGACAACTTCCTATATTCTGCAGATCATGATAAAGGGCTGATGTTAAAATAGCTTTGTATATTTAAAATACTAATATATTTTTACTTGATAAAGTCCAATCAAAATAGGACCCTCGGTTTGTTGTTGTTGTTGTTGCACCAAGGCGTTTGGTTACCTAGCTACGCCCCTGTTATATAACTCTATATTAAACAAAAAATATTAATAGTGTATTTCCAATCTGAACAGTCTGGAGAGTAAAATGTCAAATCAGGTGTCATCCTCCTGAATTCATCGTGATTTAAAATTACGAAGTTCGTCACCTCTATACTCCTCACGTTGTTTCGAAGTGCGATATTAACAAAACAAAAGAGAGACCAGCCAACGAAATTCAATCAGAAATTAACGAAAAATCTATTTGTTAACTTTTTTTATAATATTAGTTTCTGTTCACATCTATATTTTTTATTGCAGAGAGCGTAACTACTGTTGGATATTGATTAGGTTGGCTTTAAAACGTTTCTAGCCTTCTGTAATAATTTTTAAAAATATTTTTCAAAAATTTATTTTTACAATGTATAAAGGTACTTTCCCTCCTTACGTGTTTTTAAAAAATTTATATTTTTTGGGGGGAAGGGGAAATAAAAATTTTAAAAACAATGAGTTTAATTAATGATTTTAAAACATTCATTTTTTAAGAAAGCAACTTAAAAAAGAACCAGCAAAAAAGTAAACGAAAAAATTCATATTTTTTAAATGTAAAATATATATATGTACTACTTCTAAGGTAATTTTGCTTCTTGACCTTTTATATCGCTATAATCTTACATGAAGTTTTTTCACACACCGTCGAATAGTTATATAAATAGACTTCTAATAGAAGCATGACTTCGATATAATTTCTTTTAGATGTATATTTTTCATACAATAATATTTTCATTAAATTTCTCACAAATACATTGCGTGGAAAAACTTAATAAAAGTGTAATAATGATAATATTTGATGTACAGCATAGAGAGATGCATAATAGCAATTATTTTTCAGTATTGATTAAAATGTCTATTTTTATGTTATTAATACTTTACAAAAATTCAAAAAAAATTATTAATCCGTTTACATTAAAAATATTTTGCGTTGTAATATAATTAAAATATTCGTTCTAATCAAGATATAGAGTTAAAAATATCTAGCCAAAAAGACTAAATCAGGGGAAAAGAAATGAGAAGAATGGTTCCAACGTTTTTTTAACAAGCTAATTAAGGCGCGTTTGTGTTCGAGGTTCGGTGTCGTAAAATAGCCCCCTCCCCCCATGTGAATCATGAGATGAGTGAGAAGTTTCAAAGGAGTGGTCCTAAGCTTCCTTCCCTTTTCCTGGTCTAGGAGGATCCAATTATCATATTGTAGAACCACACTTTCGTCTCTTTCATAGCAATCCTCCAAATAAAATATCGGAAAAGTTAATTTGAATAGAGACATGATAGAAAAATCAAAAGTATGAAAAAGCATTCACTTTGAAATAAATGTAAATAGTGAAAGAGAAAAAAAAGAACGACAAATTAAATTTACATTCAAACATTATTTTGATTAATTTTTTTTAAATAGAAAGGACTGAGAATTATTGGAGTAATCCAATATCATCCATTTTCAGTTTTCATGTCCTTAATTTAAAGTTACTGAGTTACACACTGCAAAGATTTTGCCACTTTCTTCTAGTAAACTAAGGTAGTGATTTTCCCTTTTGTGAGCATAATTTGTCCAGGCACAGAATGTTCAATAATACATTAAATTTGAAATAGTATATGGCTGTGGAAATTATCTAAAATCTGAACTTTAAAATAACTTCAGCAATAAGTTTTAAAATTCTAATTAATCCTGAATTGTACCCAATTTATTAAAATGCTTTTAAAATTTCAGAAATATAATCCCTGAGTTAGAGTTGGAAAGACAGTAGTGTTTTAAAAAAGAAATTTAAAAACTGCATTCACATATTTGTTTAAATAAAATAAAAGAAACTGAATACACAAAGAAGTATAACATTTCAGTCAACACTGAAATTTTAAAAATCACAGCTTCCTGTTGTGAATGTGTGGTGGTGTGGAATTTAGGAGAATGAAATGTTATCTGATTAAATCCTCCACATAAAAAGTATACAAAGAATAGCATGTCAAGTTATTGAGATTTTATACATATATTGATAGAAATTTTATACATATGAAACAATTTTTAAAAAAATTATTCAACGCACACACAACAGTAAATTATAACATCAAAAACTTCCTCACTAAATTTTATATATATTGAAATAAAAAATAGTTAAGGGAACAGTGAGCAAATATTATTCCTTCCTATCAAAAATGCCATTTCAAAATGAATAGCTGCTTCAATATAAAGATTTTGAAGTTCAAAATGTAATATATATATATATATAGATTTTTTTACAAATAAATTATTTTATTATAGTTACTGTGGTGTGGAGGTAGTACGTTGGTCAAGAAATATTTATACCCAAACAAACAATTTTTGTTTTATTTTTTAATAATGATATGTTTTTAATACTTATATAAAGAACAAATTAAAATTCAGTATTCATTTTTTAAAAAAATAATAAATCTGCAACCCTTCTAAATTATTTTGAAGTACCTTCATAATATAAAAAGTATGAATATTTTTCAGAGCATCTTTTTCTATTATGATCTTATTTAAGTCAGGGCAGTTTTGTTACAAAAGCTGCTGAATTGTTCATGGTACTAAATACTGGCTAAGTTGCAGCCTTAGTGCCAGGAAGAAAAAATGGGGAACTCTGACAGTTTTAAACATTTGAACAATTATAACTTCAGGTTCTTATTAAAATATGCAGTTATATTTCCATCTACCTCTGAAATTGGCACATCTTATTGGACTAAGTGAAGGCATTTCTGGACAGTGTAGCATTGATAATTAAAAAAATATATGCTATAAATTTGGGACTAAAACCGAGTAGTGAAAAATTGAAGCAAGCACTGAACATTCGGAACAGTAACGGGAAATTTGGGATAATGTACAATCAAGTTCAAAGGAAATTATTAAAGGAATTAAACACGAGAAAGAAAAAATGTATTAATCCTTCTTTTTAACAACCCCCAAATTAAAAAAAAAAAAAAGGAGGAAGGAAAACTTATACATTTTTCTTCATTAAAGTAAAATTTTCAGGAAAAATCAATCTCATTTTTTAAAACAAATATTTAATTTGTATATCTCAATACATCAAATTCAAATTTTTATTTCAAGAAATTATAATTCAATGAAAGAAAACAGCCACTGTCATGTAATAATAATAATATATTCTTATTATTAGAAATCTTATTTTTTTAAAAAAAAGAATTCTGTAAGAAAAAAAATTTTTTTTTTCAAAATCTATATCAAAACCTTGTTTTTACTGGAATATGTGTTCCAAGCAAAATATACATTAAGGTATTTTGAAAATTTATCATTATTTTCCTGCCATTAATAATTAATTTTGAAGTACTGAAAACTTATTTTAAAATTATCTCTACTCAATAAAGCTAAAAAAAAAAAAAAATAATAATACTGTTTCATGAAATTTACTTTAAAATTTTTTTTAAAAAAAAGTACATCAATACTACTGATGATTGAAATTATTATAATACTATACTTTTTAATAATTTTTTAAAAATGTTTTCAGTTTTATACTACAGAATTTTAAGTTTAATCACACGTTTTATAAGCATAGCTGAAATATGAATCTTATTGTGAACAATGGTTATAATTAATTTTCAGCAAAGTAAGAACAGAACTCTGAAAAATAAATTATACCCTTTATATATTAGCTAAATCACAATATAAACATAATTTTGGACTGTTTTTTTAACTGAAAAATTATATGGAATTCAAGTCAATTTTTGTTTAGCATAAGCTGAAAATAATTTTAATTCTAAACAGTATTTAAAAGGCAATGCATCTAATTCCTACCATTTTATAACAGTCAATATGATATAGATAAATATAAAACACAATTTTCTTTCTTTATGAATAATATATATATATAATTATTATATTATATATCAATATTTTTCTAAGTTATGTTTCTTAGAATCTGTTTTCTATCATTTAGCTTTGTGGGTAGTATAATTTTGTCTTATTATTTTTTTCATTTTATTATACTATATATATATATATATATAAGAATATTGCTCTAAATGAAAAATATGATTTAATTTCAGCTGCAAAAGTTAAAAGGATTTTGTAACAATAATCCTCAAGTGTCTGTTTAGAAAAAATTTGCTAAACCAGATTCAAATGTTATAAGGATTAATAAAAATTTACTAAAAATTGCAAATAATCAAAAATATATCAATAAACTAAAATATTTTACTCTTCTATTTTAAGTCTACAATATAGTTACAGTTCTACATTTGTTTTTCCAGTTTCACTTAATATTTTTAAAAATTTAATCTTAATTCTTATTTTATAAACATACCATATTTCTAATGTGTGTGAAATTGTATACAACAAATAAACAATGGAAACATATTTATATCTTAAAATTCAAACAAAAATTGAAAAAACATTGAAATTGTTCAGTAGTAAAGTTATAAACAATAAACGCACAATATTTATAATAGGTTATTAGATGCACACATACTGAACACAGCATATCCAAAAAATACAATTAATTGCACTTTTTTTTCCTAATTATGTTGAAAGTAGACAATAATTCATAGAGAGCCAAATATAGCAACCCCAAAACAGAGGAATTTGAATTCCAAGGCTGTAAAAAGTAGGAATAGGTGCTGCCAACGAAATTGCGCATT